>WSTX01005665.1:0-10565 GCA_019633405.1 Tulasnella sp. 408 | reverse complement strand
TAACTCCGCGGGAGTGATGGCTCCGCACCCTGCGGCCATAGGCCAGATTCTGTGCCACCGCCTCTCCACATCAGCTCGAATAAAAGCATGCCTTAGAAGTCTGTGAGGACCGGACTCTGCCGAATGGGACGGCTGAGGCAGGGTCCTCTGCAAGGGCGTGTGAAAGTCGAGGTTAATACCCGTGTTGGTTTGACGAGGAATCAACAAAGTCTAGCTAGATATTATGACATCCTGTATATATAGAAAGGGAATCGAACTGTAAAAGGAAATCAACGGCCTGAGGTGAGAAACAAACGGCGGATCTGGACCAAAACCAAGACTCAACCTGAATCTGGGCACGGACCAGCGGGTCAGCGACCTCAGGTAGGAATCGGAATGGTACCAGACGGTTCCGTTCCTGACAAGTTGCTGGGATGGTTCCTGACAGTATGATTCCTGGCAGAATCTACAGTGCCATATGAATCACATGGAAATATACTACATTTACAAAATATCTAAACATTATCTCGGAGCCATTCAATTGAATTCTCCAGTATTTGCAACCCTTTCGCCCATAAAATCGCTCTATCCTTCCAAATTCTTCAGGCAATGTAACAGGTGTCGCTAGCCGCTTCCTACCAACACGGAGGAAAGCAGCAGGGTCCCACACCCAACCTTCACCAACATCTTCAGGTGTGTCAACTCCATCGAGCTAATCCGTCAATGCCATTTTGAAAGCCACCTCTTGAGGAGGTGTGAAGGGCTGGCCAAGCTTAGTTGGTATCTTCACAGCAGGATTCCCAGTTGAGACTGCTTGAGATGCTGATTGGCAGCTGATGAGTCAATTTTCCACATTGGGTCTTCACCTTGTATGCATCCAGCTCCGGAACCGCACTGCTTTGCAGGTAACCCATAAGCTCCATAGTACTTCTGAATAAGGGACTCGTCAACCCCTGCTACTTCATCCTGCATGTCCGCATAGAAGCCATGCTCTGTCTGACCCTTGAGACGTAAGTCCTTCAAATGTATACAGTTAGTGATTTGGGATTCTAAAAGCAGCCAGATTCAATTACAACGTACGTTTGGACTTTTATTCCCTGTTTGAGATGCTCCAGCAGAGCTGGAAATCAGATGAAAGTTCCAGTCCGCCTGGAAGGCGGCGGCTTCATTGTTCAAATCGTCCAGAAATAGAAAGTGGAGCAACCATAGATGATTTGGGTTTTTTGGATCGAGGTGATGATTGTCTTTGAGATGCTCAAAGAAAGCTCGCCAGCGACGACCAAATTGAGAGCCAACCTCAACCCATAAGTGCTCTATCCGCTGGTTATGCGTGGACCTAATTGCAATAGATTGTTTGACAGTCAGCCCTCAAATAGAAGCCTGATGCCAAAGATCTTATGGTCCCCATATGAATGACCCACGGTTAAGCCCTTTATTTGCAATCATCCATTCCGCAACCTTGACGTTCTCCTTTCCCCGGTCCCCACAAATTCGTGATGGCACCCCATAGTTGGAAACTCCTTCACAAAATACATCGAGCACTGTAGTTGCTCGGTTGTTGCCACTAACCCGAATTGCAACAATCTGCATGAAACGGTGTGAATGAGCTCACTCTCAATACTCTGTTTAACTGAACCACCCTTACCATACGACAGTACCCATCCACAAACCCACGGATGACAAATCCCCACTTGATGAGCTTGTGGTGGCCATCGCAATGCCACAAGGCATTTGGTCGTGGCACTTTGTAATAGCGATGTTTAATTTTGATACAGCGATGGACTGCCTGTCCTGGCCCATCAACTCGCTTCATCGACTCTTTGACCCAAATGCGCTGGATACGTAGTCCGCATTTCTGAATGAACCCCATGATGTATTGGAGATCTGAGGTGGGTCGGTGCTGCCTGTAAAGTCAGAGGATGTGGTCCAGTTGGGCGTCTGTTATGCCAGCGTAGCTACGACTTATGCGGAATATCTTCATGTAACAGTAGATGGTGCTTCGGCTCAGGCCAAGAATCCATGCTAGCTCAGTGATTGAGATCATGCAATCACTAGCCAGAGCTTCACAGAGGTATGCTTCATCAATGAACTTCCGTGGACAACCAGGTCCGGCGGAGTGAACCATTGTAACAGGATTTACATGGATTACAGATGTATTCTCCCTGTGGCCAAAGTAATGCAAGCATCAGTGAGTCTAGATACAATCGCCCAAAACTTGCGTCCTGGTTCAAACAACATACCTCCCCTTGGCATAGTCCTGTGCTTCCTCCAAGTTACACTCCAAAGCCACCATAGCATCGGCACACTCCTAAAGCCAAGCCTCAGCACCACCGTCGTAGCTAATTCCAACCAACATGAGTTGCTGGTCCAAGAGTCTCTCCCTAGCAATTTGCAGCCGGAATGGCTCGGAGCACGCTTCCAGACAAAGTTTAACACCGTGATTGTATGCTGACTTCACAATTGTGTACGCTGTTAATGCCCCAGTGGGCCATGATGGCAGGTTTTCCGGTCTGGCCGGAAGCTGTGGGAAGGTCAGTGGAGCGTGCATCACTTGACCTAATTAGAATGGATCCGTTAGATAAGGTTTCTTGATCCCCAAGTACACATGTAGTGGTGACATACCGGCCACCGTCAGGTATAAGCCACTGAAATAGATGAGTCGGGTGGGCAAAGGCTCTGGCGCGCTCTAGGGGTATCCGGAGATATCGGGTCTACAAACAGGTTTGAATGCGTTTTTTGGCCTTCCACTCCCTCCACTCCCTCCACTCCACTCCTCCACTCCCTCCACTCCCCACCACTTGTTTCCCGCTCTTTTGTCTTGTTCTCTGTCAACCACGCCAAAATGCACCTGCCACCAGCCTCCATCAACACCCAACAATCAACGCCACCGTTCACTGTTGCGATCACAACCGCCACTACTCTTGTTGCCTTGAGCCCAGAAGATTGCACTCATGCTCTTCGGCAGCAAGCCCTCACCAAAATCGCATGTCCATCTGTCAGCATGGAAGATCCCGTGCGGCACCCACAATACTATGATGCAGAAGGAACAGATAGTGTGATTTTCTTAGTACGTTTGCAGTCCGTATGTGAAATCCGGCATCGCTGACCACGCTCTCAGGTTGAAAAAAGACAGCTCTTTTGAGTCTTTCGTCCATCCCTCCTTTGGCACTTGGAGACCCTGAAGATAATGTTCTCGATGCTGCCTGGAGAAGGGAAGCGGCCAGATGGTGAGACTGACAACGACCCTGTCATGCTTCCTTCCTCTGTGGTGACAGTCAAGAGGTTTGAGCTCTTCCTAGCATGGCTATATCAAGATCGGTAAGCTTTTTCTGGTATTTGATGTTGGATATGTATCCATTTTGATGCGGTTTCTTGTCCGTCCTCAGCAAGGTCCCAGCTAACCTTGAGGAGGCATCAACGCTCCTGCACCTTGCCGACTATCTCGATGTGCCTCATCTCCTCAAACGGATGTCCACCTATGTTTTGGCGCTACCACCGGACTCTCTTCCCCCAGCTAAACGGATCTACCTTCACCGCCACTATCACTTGTCAGACAAGCGGTGGCTGCACGACGCGTTCTCCAGCATTCTTGAAGGACCCTTTTCCAAACTCATGGTCACCAACCTCGCACTCCTTGGCATTCCTACAATCCACCGCCTCATCCTGATCTTTGCTAAGTTGGAGAAGCATCACACAACTCTGGCTGTCAAGCCGCCGCTGGCAATGCACGAAAGTGACTGCAAGGATTACAATAAATGCGAGGTGTTGTGGCTCACCTTCTGGGCTACCCGGATCTCACCCCTTCTCTTGTCGGAGCCATCACCCACCAGTGGATTGAAGATTACTCACACTTTATCAACTTGGGCTGTATCACCATGGGCTATGGGCATGAACTATTCATGCTTGTGGGCTACCGCGAATGGGGTAAGTGCACTTACCAACATTGTCACCGCTGATCAATCCTTCGTTAGCACCGCTGTGTCTGACCTCCTTGATTTCCACAACTGGTCATGTATCATTTATTTCTCAAACACCACATTCATCATCAGTATTTATATCGTCCACTCCGTCCGTCCACATCAATGTTCATTCCATCACCCGTGTTGCATCTCTGCATCATGAAAACGGACTTTTCTGATCGCTCTCTATTTCGCTTTCCTGTTGCATTGTCCTTTCTGGTCATTTTCATTATAGATGCATTGTAGCTAGCTCTAATTGTACCGTTCTAGCTAGAATTTAATGTGTTAATAAGTACATTGGGTGCCGGCCGCGGATTCCACGCACATTTATTCCTGCCGACTGTGCGCAAATCTGGGCTTGACAAATTTGCGCGGTTCTTGGCCCACAACTTTGTGTGGAATTCTTCCCTGCCAACTTTGTGTGATTCAGCTCCTATTACCTTGCGCAATTCGGCTCCCGCCACCTGGCACAATTCTCTGCCCACCGCTTTGCACAAATTTCCCCTTGGAAGCTTTGCAACACTCATCAAATCATTTCGCGCGAAGTTTTCTCGACACTTACACTGCGGGTTTGCGATCGCAATACACATTTCCAACTTAACCTCGACATCGAATTTGCATACTTTTCCCCCTCGCCCTTGTGGGTGATTCTTACAATGTGAGCTGTGGTGTTGAGTCCTGCGTGAAGTAAAGGCTGCTGATTAACGCAATGTAGACCATAGCGGTACCTTCTATGTGGCGGTCTCCTTCCACGACAACTTTACGTGCGCTTGTCCGGAGCTCCAACTCCCGCACACGAAATCCCAAAAGTGAGCCTCTGAGCACAGAATTTTGTGCGAAATGGCGAAAACCACCACACTCTATGCGAAAATAATTTTGGAACAGATGGTCCCTCATAGGGTTCAGGGGGTGACATCTTGAATGAGGAGGGATACGAAAGCCTTTCCACCAGCTCCAGGTTGCAAAACCATTGCTTTAGTCAGAGGATCAGTGGAAAGTAGTTGAAGGTCTTCACAGGCTTCTTGTCACAGGTGTAGCGAGGTTCCCAACAGAAGGGGCAGTATAGAAGCTTGGTGAACTGCCTGGTGTAGCAGCAGCACGAGTTTATGCAGCAGTCGTACTGCTTAGGACGAACACCAGAGAGTTGACTGATCTGATGTTGCAGGACATCAATTGACAAAATGGTGTCCTTTAGATGACGAAGCCCTTGGGGTAGCTTGTGGTATGTGTTGTCACCGAGGTTGGTGTCGACCTTATAGTTGAAAGCTTCAAAGCAGTCCATATCTTCTTCGGTAACAGTTTGTGCTTAAGCGTTTATATATTATGTTAGTTTATGACTAGCACGACGGTACTTAGGAAGGCAACTAACCTCTCTCCACCACTTCTGCATAAAAGCAATCATTGAGCCACTCCTCTGCAGACACCTCCTTGATCCAGCCTTTGTCATCATTCTCATCGGAATTGAACTGACTATTGTCCAAAAGAATACCCCCAAGCTCAAACTCCAAGCCTAGGGCATCTGAGTTGCTGCTTGCATCCAGCTCATCAATGTCCGGTACCTCCTCAAGCTCGACTGCAAGGCAATGTGTTGCTACTCTTGGGGTCTCCACAACCTCTGGCTGGCTCTTGATTGTTATTGGATGCTCGGGGTCTTGGGGTGAACTGCTGTTGAATGTTTCTTTGTAGCTCATGGAGGGGCTTTGGCTTTGTGGGGAAGGAGATGTAGCTGAGCTCGAACGCCGTGACCGGTGCTCCTCTGTTGATGGGCCAGGATTGCCCACCTCTGGCAAGTCAAGAGGAGATATGTGGTGGGTGGGTGAGTTAGGACCATAGTGTATTGAAGACATTGAGGAGCTTGCTGATATCGTAGTCTGGGTCTTTTGATGGTGACGGGGCAGGCCTCAAGCTCCTCTGGAGGGGATGCTTGCTCTGGTCTTATGCATTGAGCTTGACTCCTTCATAGCGTGACCCACCCTGATAGCCATCTGTCCTAGACCCATGACATGCCATCTCTGGGTCTCAAGAGTTTTGATCATCTTGCCACAAGGACATGCGCACTTGAAGGCTGAGATCTTCCGTGGCATGACTGGGGCAAGTAGGATTTTAGCCTGGACCGACTTGGGTTGGTGTTAGGGAACCGTGCGAAACGCCGCCGGCGATTCCACCCCTCCCTCAAAATGGCCTAATACTCTAACTAGAAAGCCGATTAAAATAGAACTCTTTCTTTTCTTTCTTTTCTCTTTTCTTCTCGAATGTCTACGAATAAGAATTACGCTAGATCTACTTAATAAATTCCGCTTCGCGCCGCTTACTTGCCTTGTTTGGGAAACCGGCTCGAAGAGGAAACGGAACGATTTTCCAAGAAGATTCGTCGAGAACGCCAGAACGTTCTCGACGAATCTATTATACGATTGCTTTCTATTAATGGAATGGCCGCCTTAAGCGAGCCCTTTGACTCCTTTCGCGTCCGACCGCTAAACGCGCGAGCACGTGACTCCCTTCGGAGAGTTCGCCGCTCGCTCGTTTAGGCAAGTACGGACTTCGCTACCGTCCCCTAGAACGAGCGCGAACGTTATAGAACTATCTAGTATGTACGTAGTTAAGTGAATATATACGGTTGCTGCGACAGGGTTGTCGCAGGATCCATCTTTTACTCCACTTACCGCTCGCACTTGCGTGAACCAATTCCGCCCTCCCAGCGTGATACTCGGACGACTCGGTTGACCTATTTACGACACTAGGTTCTCGTCAGGTTAGTACGAGTTATTACTAACCCTCCTCGTTCGCTAACGCGAACACAATTTCCTAATCCGGCGAACGCCACTTCGCGTTCCCACCTCCTCCACCGCTTTCGACGACGCGTCCCAGACGCGCTCGCTCGACTCCGCTTAACTCTACTTCACTAGACTCTTATAATCGCTCCAGCTTCAGCACTCTAATTCAGGTAATTCCTTTACATTAGCTACTCTACTAATACATCTTTTATCTAGCTACAGTTCGTATACCGTGCGCGGTTGAACGTTCCCACGGTTTGGTAAGAACGCGCAACAACGCGCACTTAACAGTTGGGTTGGGCACATACCAGTAGAGTAGTTGCTTAGAAGCAAACACCCGAGGATTTGAATAGAGAGTCTGTACAAGTGATAATACAGTAGTGATGTTGTGAAAGAGTAAACAGCAGGGTGGGGGCAGAAGAGGATGATGGGGGCCCTGAACAACAGATATCGGTAACGCTTGGTTGTATTTGCTCGCTATGTTCAATTGGGTTGCCAACTGACATCTCAAGTCCAAGCCAATTGCTCTTCTTTGCAACCAGATACTCTCTAATGTGAAGGTATCTGCGTGAATGATTATGCACCGTGGCCCAGATCGGGCGTCCTTTATGTGGGGGTCATAAGTATTGTGCGTGCTTCCATGACCATTTTTGTGGACCATTCATTGAAGGTCAACCCATAACACCTGCATTGAGCGGCTCTGGGTTGAAGGGGTCGCAGTTTGTTCGCCATGGCGTGCATTCTTCCTCCAGCTTGAACGGCTTTATAATCTCAATTATCAAAACCCTTACATTTGGCTTCTCCACTTCCTGTTCCTTGAAGAGATCAATACAGATGCCAATATTTTCAAGGAGGAGTGGAATCACCACCCTCTCTCAGGTGAAGGTGTTCACAACCAATCTCCACATGTGAGTTGTTCTGATTCAAACAGTCAACAACTACTCTTAACGAGAATATCGCATGTAAGGATTTGTTCTTCCTTGGTCAAACAGCTGAAGGAATCGACACCATTGAATTTGAAAACGTCCCAACAGAACTGTTACATCAGTATTATGGGGTGCATAGGCCACGTAAGTACCAACTACCCACTGAGACAGGTGCTGGGCATCCCCACGACAAACAGGCAGTTCCAGACTCAAGTGATGAGAGCCCAATGGAGGAGGATGACTCTGATTCAGAAGATGGTGATGTTCAGGAGTTCGATCCCCTGGAGCAGCTCATTGCCAATTCCATTTGGAGGAATATCCACCATGCCCCAGCCAAAGTCCAGAGGCATCAATGCCCATTCAACGCTGATCAAGTATCAGCTTTTGGAGAACTTTTGGCTGAACTTCTGGTCTCACTTTTGCAACCAGTGGATATGGACTCTTGGGCGACAACAGAGTCCATTCTTCTTGGGAGGTGCAAACAATTACACATTGATCTCACTGGAGATATGTGGAAGTTACGGGCGCAGAAATGGGCTCTGGCAGTTGAACTAATGACACGAATAACACATTGAAGTAGCACCTGTATATTTACACTATACCTAGAGGACATAGGAACAGTATACATTGACATTGTATAGATTGAGGATTATACATATATGATGGGCCACAACTGAGGCACCTGGAGCTGCAGTAACCACATCTTCTAAGACAACTGTATCTGTTTCCCAAGCTTTCTTGTATACCATCCTGATCCTCTCTGAGAATGGATACACAACACCTAGCTGTTCAATGCAATGCATAGGTGTTGTGCCAGGCAGATGGTTAGCATGGAATGCAAAGATGCAGCCTGCATCAGAACCCTGAGCCTGATGTCAACAAAATCCCCCCAAAAGGAGAAAACAGATGGTCCTCATGATTGGTTTCAGCCTGCCATGCATGATATGCAACTGCAAAGGCGGTATACATTTTTTCAGAATGAGCCTGCCTGCTGTTTTTGTGAGATAAAGAACTATAAAATGTCAAATAGGCATCACTTACGAGGAATAGTTTGCACTGTGGTAAACCTCTGGAGGGCCTTGTGGGGATTCAGTGATGTGATATTCCTTTCCACCGAGTGGAAGGGTAAAACCCACACTTATTGAAAGATACCATATAAGGTCGCTTGTGGCTACTCATAAAAGTAATGATAAGTGTGAAGACTCACCTTCCTCAATGTGCGATGTGAAAATTCCAGGTAGATCACTGCCCTCCAGTTTTGCAATCAGGGGCTGCATAATCTCTGCTGGTAGATGCGATTCAGCTGTTTTCCAGATCATTGTTGAGCCTGCAAGGAGATCATGGTGAAATTGTGTGATTTCGTCTTCTGTGAAGTGGTTAGGGTGCAGGAGATTCTTTGCATAACCGAACATTTGGCAGTGGTGTGGACCGGCACTCAAGCCAAATGCTGCCACACTGCCAGGCTCTGTTGGCTGTTACAGTGGTTGGTGACTAATTGTGTGACATATGGACTGAAGGGGAACACTTACCCGCAGCCCACGCAAATTGCTAGCTGCGTTCTGCACATTGTCTCCCACAAGGTTGATCAGCCCATCATGACCTGCTGTTCCCCTCATGACAGCAAATTCAACATGGCCTTCATCTGCATGCTGTAAGCTTTAGAGAGCACAGCTTCTATATGTTGTCTTGCTCACCATTCCGTATTACACAACTCTACCCTGGCTTGATGATCAGCCACCCTTCCCCACCAACCTCAATATTGTCATGACCACGGAGTTTACGGAGTAAGGCACGTGAATTTAATAAGCTTTCGCCCTCATGTCACTCAATCACAACTCATTGTAACCTCATGACACTTACACGTCCACCACAATCACTAAACCTAAACCTAGATAAGGATCCTTCTACAATGTTCCATAAATTCTTTACCATTCCAATCGTTTCTGTGGCTACGTCTTGATGTATATAAATACCGACCTAGTGAGGATGGTTGTTCCTCACTTTGCCTCTTGTATTCTACCAGTCAAAGTACCTTGCAATCTTCGGGCTATTGGGCATTCCCTCATGGTGATCTCACTCCGTTGATCACCTGCCTAAGCGGCCTACACCCTCCCCTTGTCTTGACCCAGACCTCTCCCCTTGCCCTGTAATCCTCGGCCTTGTACCAGAGGTCTGACAGATATAGCCCTGGGCTGCTGCTTCATCAGCAAAGGCTGCTTGATATTCAAACAGTGAGATGTCTAGGAGGAACTTGCAATTCATAAGGAGCAGGTTGCTGCTTTCCATAATGAGGCCCGGTGTGCTGAGATGCAGCTCTTGTCCCATCTGTCAAACAGTAATATCAATGTATTGAGTAGTATTCTAAGCCTAAAGATTATCTGAATTTCCTACCAGTCGGTGTTTTTGGTTGAAGGTTGCTTTTGTTTTGGCTCTCAGCTCCCGCCGCTGGCCAGGTATACCTCAAAGGCCTAGAATTTCTGAGCAACCCATATATGACAACAAATGGTTCTATGAGATTACACCAATCAATCAATAAAGTGGTCGAAAGTGTGCCACACTATGGCAATAATGCTTTTGCACTCTGTTACGGAACCGTGGGAATCGCCGCCGGCGATTCCACACGAAGCCTTCCCTCCCTTTCCCTTCACCCCGGTGTAGCTAAGTCAGTAGTTAGATAATTCAAATAATCATATTTCTTTCTTTCTGTTCTAAATTCGCCTATGAACTAGTCGAATAAATGGCCTGTTAGCTTAGAAATAGATAATTAATCCATTTCTCCTAATTTGGGAAACCGGCGCTCCTTCGAGCCCTTTTCACACTCGATTCGCTTAGCTAACCGCCTTCAGCTTTGCGGAACGAGTATACGAATCATTAGTATTAATCGTAGTACTCACCGAAATCAACGGGAAGCGCCTTACTCGCTTAAC
>WSTX01005664.1:0-10592 GCA_019633405.1 Tulasnella sp. 408 | reverse complement strand
TTGCTCTTCCCCAACTTTCCGCCAAGTGCCTTGCCCTTTCCTTTAGGATCTTCTCGTTCCTGGCGGGCTGGCGGCGTAGGCGACCGCGAGGCCCCAGCAGCAGCACGACGGCCTGCAGGGGGCGTCCTGCTTCGGCTTCGACTCGAACCACCTCGCCTATAATCCGGAGTCGCAGACCGCTCGTCCCTCCTGGCACGCTTGCTTGGCGGTGGCGGTGTCGAACCATCCCGCATGTCGTTCCTCCCTCCTCGTCGAGCTGGACCGGGGGACCTAGACCTCGACCTTCGGTCGCTGAAACTCGACGAGCGTCTTCTGCGCCTCCCAGCCGGAGGGCTTCTCGACCTCGACTTCATCGTGCTCGTGTCTCCGGGACTTCCCTCACGCTCGCGGGGTGACCCAGAACGAGGGTGACGCGCAGCTGCGCCTTTGATGCTCAAACCGCCGCTTTTAGCGGGAGGAGGCGGCGTTGATCCCTTGCGCCTGCCAGCAGCCGGTGGAGTACGAGATCGTCTTCGTGGCGGTGAGCGCCTCCTTAGTTGCGGAGGGGGAGATCGTGAGTCGCGCCTGCGGCCAGGTGAATCAGGCCTGCGACGAGAGGGTGGTGGCGGAGACCTCGAGTCCCGGCGACGAGGTGGAGGAGATCCCCTTCGACGGGCTGGACCTGGAGACCTTGAAGCAGAACGGGAGCGTGAAGGTGTTCGCGAGGGAGATCGTCCCCGCCTTCGTGGTGGAGGTGGACTGCGTCGTCTGGGTGGTGTCTCGCTTCTTCTGGTATCTCGCCTGGCTGGGCTTCGGCTCCTGCTTCGGCTAGGGCTTCTGCGTCTTGGACTTTCACTAGGAGACCTCGAGCCCGGCGACCTCGACCTGGGACTCCTGGACCGTCTGCGTGGTGGACTTCCTGGAGGGCCGTAGTTGCGCCTGCCTGGTGGTGGGCGAGGAGACCTTGAGCGAGAATACGAAGGAGATCGACGTCTCCGGCCGGGTGGAGAACGAGAACGGTATCGCGGTGGTGGAGGGGAGCGGGAGAAGCCCCTTCGTCCACCACCTCGGCCTGGAGGACCATAATCTCTTCTCGGACCACCTCCTCTTCCTCCCCATCCAGAATCTCTTTCACGATCAGGACCGCCCCAACCGCCTCTTCCTCGTCCCCTCCCTCTTCCACGCTCACTGTAACGGAAGTCGCCGCCTCCACCGCCACCTCCACCACCACCACCATTACGCTCACGCCTCTCGCGGTCCCTTATTTCGTCAAGGCGTTCCGAGTGCTGTTGTCGCCTAGCAGCTTCATCCAAGACGCGCTGGTCGGCCTCATTCTTGGCTCGGAGTTCTTGCTTCTTGGCTTCGATGAACTCGGTCGGGATGCCACCAGGGGAAACTTGAGCCGAAAGGAGAAGCTTCCAAAGCTGGAGCATAAATTCTCCAGTCTAAAGAAAGGCAGGTAAATCAGAACGGAGTACGAGCCTGTTGAAAGGGGGGGGGGGGCAGAACGAACTTTGCTTCCGAGGAACCCGGTCAATTTGATTTGGATGTCTTTTGGATCGGGCTGGTGGAACCACACCAGGCGGTGTCAGCAGGACGACAGATAACCGGGAACACAGGAGACACTCACCGACTTGCCACTTTGTTCCAGTTGCTCGTTGACGTATTCTATCACAACTTCGTCCTCCAGCCCAATGATCTCGGTGACGCGTTTGTAGATCCATGGTTTGAACACGCTGAGTGCGACCTTCTTCATATCAACCTAAAATTGCCACAAAGTTGATATGCACTTTAGTTATCTGCAGTGCTAATAGCCCGCTGGGGCTAAGTGACTGGGAAAGCATACCTTTTGGTCAAACTCAGGAGGAAACTTGATCTGTTTGCGGAGGCGTTGGTCCTTGTTCGAGAACCGGCTGTCCTGAGCTCCCCACCGATAATATGAGTATCACGCAGCATCAGAAATAACATTTGGGTAATCTGACCTGGTCAGCGCTCGTTCCTTTGAAGAATCCTGCGTCCGCCATTGGGATTGCGGTATGGACTGGGCACGCGGTCAGAGGTAGATTGCTGAAAATCGCATAAGACGAGACGGAATTGACTCTCTGTTAGCATCTAGCTCATTTCAGTGCACAACGATGACTCACAGAGTATACGATCAGAAGGGGCAACCCCAACCACAACCAAGTGAGAGGTTGAAGTAGAAAATTAGGTTTCGTACAAAAGTCAGGACAAACACAGACACCTAACCCACAACACCACCCAGGTCCAGTGCCGAGGCGGTGGGGCGTCATCCGCAGCCTCGCCAACGTTAACTTGAGGATATTGCCTCAGATATTACTACCCTAGGGAGGGACCACGCCTACTCAGCAGAAATCAGATTACAAGCCTGCGTGAAGAATGCTTCGCGTTAAAATCCCGGGCATTCCCAGACGTCCAGGGTGGCATCTTTAAGTCACTCCTTCCAAGTGTAGAGTAATATTATTTATCAACTTTAATGAAAGCAGATCATCTCAGGAGGACTGGGGAGAAGATCGGGGTCGAAGCAAAATGTGACGTAGGGGATGATATCTTGGTCGCTGAGATCAGGCAGGTCACTTCAGCCTAGCCTCTCGCTTGCAGTGTAGATGATCCAGTGTATACGCTGGGAGGGTGTGTCTGAATTATGTAATTACGTAAACTATAACAAATTCGACAATAAGCGATTGCTAAATGCAGCTTACGGTTGTCCCGGTGCGTGTGACTCGAGGAACGATGATCTGGGAACGCCACGACCAAGCGAGTTGCTCAGCCGAACGCTTCCGAAACTGAATAGCACGCGCGCTGATTCTGTCATTTATTTCCATGCCGCAACTTGAATCTGCTGTCATATAATGACATCTCTGCCGCTCAATTGAATATTGTAAAGGGGATATCGTTAGGTGAGTTGTCAGGTTGATAGTGAACTTCTCTAAAAGGCTCCCTCAGAGATGAACAATCGGGTCAATTCGGTGGGAAGCTTCCAGAGATTGTGGCTTTCAGGCACTTGATGTGGCTTGTGGCAGGGGGGGGGGGTGAAATACACTACTGATCCCGGGTTCGCTTAGTTTTCGCGAGTCTTTGTGAGCTGTTCTGGGCAGATTAGACCAAGAAACGAGACTGATCCTTCAGACGAAAGACTTTCCAGCCGATAGATCAGCTATTGTCTGCGAAAAAGATCTCCGAGTGGTCTCAATCTAGTATCGTTGTGTTGGTTTTAGGAGCACTCGTTCCCTCGCAGTGTGTCTAGTCTGCTATCCAAGTTGGGTAAATTAAGAGTTGCTCTAACAAGGGCGCCTAGACATAACAGTACTAACCCAAACAAAAATCTCACCCCTAAGTCTTTTTGACCAAAGGGTTTCTTGTCTAAGCCATTCAGCTTTGACCTGAGACCAAGACAGGTAAGAAGGTTATTTGGGCCGGGCAGAACTCCAAAGTGTAAATACCACATGATGAGCAGCCGAGATGAATCCGTCATCGATGCCAAGCCTCAAGTAAATCTTGTAGCATGAAATCGCGGTCTACCCCCGAAGACCAATTGTATTCTCTCGGAAGATTTAGGTGACACGCCCTCGGGTGCTATGACTTGTACAAGCCGATCTTCGGGTATGATATGGAACAAGAGCTGCCTAACTGGTATATATAGATGGCACTCGCCCTCTTGGTTTTGGGGTGCTCTTTCCATCAGAACCTGATCGGGCCATCCACGTTGACTCTCCACGCCTCGGTCATCCTTCCACGATCTTTATTTCATCGAGCTATTGACATTTCGTAATGGCAAACGACGGAGACAGGAGGATTGAGATAGAATGCCAAAGCGATCTCCGAACCTGTCACAGGTGGGCCAGTCCGCTCTCAGGATGATGCCATCCCTAAGATCTTTGATATTTAGAAATGTCCAAGGACTCAACAATTGGTTCGAAGCATACATGAGAGCTATCCGTCCCTTTGGGTCTTCAAGTGGGCTTATCAAGACGTCGCGGGAACTACAGAATGGCTTTTATAACGTCCTCCAAGCATTCAAGGCAAACTCAATCCAAGTCGTGGCGGAATCCTCCTTAGAGACCGGAAGCATTGACTTGCCTATGGATCCAGCGGAGTCTTCAGCGGAAACCGTGACTGACAAGCTGCCATTGGTGCTGGCCGGTCGTATGAAACGCCTGTCGGACTTACTGACTGAGTTTCGCAGGGGTCTTGACGAGATCCCAGAGTTCTCGGACAAACCGCTGGCCGATGCCATGGTAGAGCTCCAAGCATGGTTGAACTGTAGAGCCGAACGTATTGAATCACATGAAAGTGGGTGCTCGGGGCGATGTCGTTATCTAACCGTCTGTTTACTCGAGCTTGAATCAGAGTGCTCTCTGGTCCAAGACCCAACAACTCACCGATACATCGGTCAGGTTATGAAAGAAATGTCGTTTTACACTGCCAAAATGAAGAGAGCATTGGAAGATTTTGTTAGTAAAGGTTAGCCGCTTCTCAAATCTATGATAACGCTCCATTGATATGCCTCCACTCGATAGGCGTTACCGCGGTGAAAGATGCCCAGAAAAAATCACAAGCCTGGCTCCAGAACATGTCGACCGTGGTAAGGACCACGTTGAAGCCGAAGGCGAAGTCGGAAGCGGTTTGGTCTGAACACAATTGTCCCCTTAAAGGCTACTTTCCTGTCCGGTGTTACGGCGGCGACCATACAGTATGGCGTACAGAGCAATAGGCGCGTGAACCCCTTCTTCCATCCTAGGTTACTTTTAACATGATCTCAGGCTCGGAACAACTGTGATGGGCTTGTGGATTTCATCGCTCATCTTGAGTATCGCTTCCGTTGTCAATTCGCAGTTAGCTATATTCTGTGAGGGGTTGATTAATCATTTCTGGTTTGTTTCTAACCGGTTCTAACAGGGAGAGCGGCAATATAGTGAGTTTTCCGACGTCGGATGCTGGGACAGCTGTCTCCTAATCCTGTGCTTCTCGACCCAAAAGTCGATCTCCTCAAAACACGCGGCCAAGTGAGTATTATTATTTTCATGGATGAGAGGTCGCCTAATATTTTTCTGTCAGCTGGGGTTGCCATATTCCCCGAGGAAGCACCCCTCTTTTGTCTGACCGGAGCCGTGCTCGCTTTCTCAGTTGGCCTTGTGATCTGGACCATGGCCTCCGATCTCGCCCTTCCGGTCAAGGTCTGTGCTGCAGTAGTGACCTGCGCGACTTATGCAGTCATTCTTGTAGTCCTCCTCCAGGTAGTCAAAGATTGGTGGACTCGTAATGGGGTGGCACTAGTCCCAGGAGCTGGGAATTACGCTGGACCACGCACGGAGGCGTATCCTAGACACTGCCCCTGGCGAGACTGGAGGACAGGTACCATGGTGGAAATTCAAGGGGAGGACGAGAGGCGGGTCTTTGTGAACCCTCCGTCAACCACCATTACGAAATTGGTCCATCTTTGGCGTCGACTCATCCGCCCGACTCCTGGTTTTCCTCTCCCCCCACTCACCACTGATAATGACTCTCACGCCGGATCTACTCGAAGGTTGACTGATACTGTTTCCGACGCACCTGGCCCGGGAATAGCCACCCACCCTGCGGAGGCTCCCACCTGCGAGATCGTTATGGCTCCTGGTCTCTCCAACGTACAGATAAAAAGGCGCCATCCAACTCCGAAGGGGAATTTATTTTACGTTATGCCTCACAAAGTTATTCTCAATTCCATCAACGTCGACAAGTTCCAGTTGGATGAGCTGAAGAAGCTCCGACCCACCCGCACACTCCCGATCTTTCACCCAATTGGATACGACATGCATTTCTCTCCGGATGGAAGGTACTTAGGGGTGGGTTGTATGGAAGAGGCGGTGGCTATCTGGAGAGTCGGAAGTGCCAACGAAGAGCCGGAAAAAGTCCTGGCGTCTCCGACTGGACGGTTCGGCTGGTCGCCGGATGGCAAGTATATTTTGGTCATCACGAAAGCGGGTCCATCTATACTAGAAACAAATTCGGTAAGTTTAAATCCGCATACTGCATTTTGAAAGGCTTCTGTATATGTTTGCGGCTCTGTTCTAGTGGGGTGTCGTTTGTCAACCAATGGAGAAGGGGGCGATTAGCATTGTGGCGTGGCTTCAATCCTCTCGCGCATTGATTCTGGCCAACCATGCCGTGCTTCACGTCTTTGTAAGTCGTGGCCGATGGGAGCGCTGACGGTGCCCTTATACTCTCCGACTTTAGGACACAAGCTTGCGATCTAGAACCCCGCATCCACATATCTGCCTTCCAATCGAGGCACATGATATAGCCAGCGTCCCCAAGGCCTCCAAGGGACAGTACGGGTGGGTTCCGGTACAATCCAGGCGCTAGTATTTGATTCCCATTTCTGATCTGCTCCCATTAGCTTTATTTTAGTTTTGGGTTCCCTGTGCGATGAAAGCGCGCAGAAAGGCCTCGAACTGGGTGGTGCAGACATGGGAGTCGATGAACCAGGCGTTGTTTGCCCGGAGCATTGGTTAATGCGTAGGTCTACAGCCACTACCCTCAAGCTATCATTTTGAAATGTTAATACATCGATTTTGGCAGTGATTGACCTGGACGCAGAGGGTGGTGGCCGAAGCGTCGCCGAAGCGCCAACCTTGGCTGCTGCGCGCCATATCTGCGTCAGTAGGGACGGGAAACATGCAATAATATCCTATGCTGATAGGTCGTGTCCCGAGCTGTGGCAACTTCGGGATGACTCGGGAAACATGCAGTTGGTATTCCGTCGAAGATTCACCCCACCTGACGCAGAAGCGCCTCAGGGGCGAAATCGCTATTCGGGGCCGGCGACTTCAGGCAAAGCACGCTTCTGGTAGGCTTGAATCCTTGCCCTTTCCACAGTGAATCAGCGGCGCTCAGATACTTGTTTCGTTTCTGTATGCAGTGGAATCACAGACGATTGGGTTCTAGCTACTGACGGCCGTAGGTCAACCGCCAAGTATTCCCACTTTTGATATAAATTTCCCCACCATTTCCCGATGAAATCTGCCTTAGGATCCACAATTTACATCTGGGATTGGTCTTCGGGCTTCCTGGTCCACACTCTGAGAGACGCTCAAATCCGGGCCCAAGTTGAAAACGACAGTGGCATCACCGCTCTAACGAGCGCCATAAAACAGAATGGCCGGGAGAGTCCAATAGTAGTTTCAGCGTGTAGGAGGGGAGGAGTGATAATCTGGGAGGGCGAGACATCCAAGGCAGGCGCTACCAATAGCAACCCCCCTCAGTGAGTGAATTTACCTTCTTAAATGACAAGAGAGCTCTTACGCTTTGTTCGGGTGTCAGCCACATTCCAACCAACGTCGACGTCCCTACTAGTAACAACTCCAATTGTAATTAGTTCAGAATTACCCTATACGGTATTTCAATACGCTTCTCAAACCAAATATATTCAATACCCTACTCGAAACCAGCAGAATCATGCCGAGGTCGTGCTCCATCTGCTTACAGCTGTTTGCGATTTGGTTGGCACAAACAAAACTCATAAATAAGAAGTCTACTAATCTCTTGTGTCAGCTGGGATTGTCATCTCTCCCGATGCAGCACCTCTCTTTTGTCTGACCGGAGCCGTGCTCGCCTTCTCAGTTGGCCTTGCCATCTGGATAATGGCCTCGGATCTCGCCCTTCCCGTCAAAGTCTGTGCTGCGGTAGCGACCTACACGACTTACGCCGTTATCTTTATGGTCCTATTCCGGGTGGTCAAAGATCGGTGGACTCGTAAAGAGTGGACAAGAGTGTGAAAAGGGATGACGCTAGATCATTCATGAAGACGCATCCTGGGTACTACTCCTGGCGAGACTGGAGGACGGATAACATGTCAGCAATTAAAGGGGAGGATGAAAGCTGGCTTTTTGTGGAGCCTCCGTCGACTGCCGTGTCGCAATTGCGTCTTGGTTGGCACCGACTCATCCGGCTGATTACTGGAATGCCTTCCCCCCCACTCACCACTGATAATGCATCACACGCCAGCTCGACTCAAGTATCGGCTGATACCCTTTCCACTGTGGCTGTCCCGGAAGTAATCATCCACCCCGGGGAGGCTTCCCTGTCCAAGATCTCGACGACTCTTCGTTTGTCCAATGTACAGAGCAAAAGCCCCTTCCAGCCCCAAAGATCTTCTTGGCTCACTTTATGCTTAAAAAAGCTGCTCTCAATCCCATCAACGACAGCCAGTTACAATCGGCCGATCTGAAAAAGCTTCAACCTCTCCACACAGCTGGATACGATATGCATTTTTCTCGGGATGGAAGGCACCTGGAATGGGCTGTATCGAAGAGGCGGTAGCTATTTGGAAAGTCGGCAGTGTCTACAAAGAGCCGGAAGCGGTCCTGGCGTTTCCGACTGCACCGTTCGGCTGGTCGCCGGATGGGTCGTACATTTTGGTCATCACGAAAGAGGGTCCATCAATACGAGAAAAAGGCTCGGTAAGACTAAAAACGCATACTACATCTTGAAATCCTTCGGCATTTGCTTACGATCATTGTTCTAATTTAAGTGGCGCCTCCACAACCAAAGGTACCGGTCACGGCTCCGATCAGCGTTGTTGCGTGGCTTCAATCCTCGCGGACATTCATTTTAGACATTGATGCCCTGCTTTGCATCTTTGTGAGTTGTGACCCATGGGGGCGCTGACCGTGACCTGATTCTCTCCAACTTTATGACATACAATTCCAACCAAGGGACCCCCATGCACCTATCTGGCTTCCTATCAAGGCGCATGACATAGCCAGTATTACTAACTCCTCTAACGGACAGTATGGATGGGTTCCAATACAATCCAGGCACTAGCATTTGACCTCAATCTTTGATCTCCTCCCAGTAGCTTTATTTTGGTCTTGGGATCCTTGTGCGATGACGCTTCGTAGAAAGGCCCCGAAGGGAGTGGCCCGGACATGCGAGTCGACGAGCCAGGCATCGTTTTTAGTGTTGTGCCAGAGCTGGCCTCAGGCTCGGGCCAGCTCAGGCCAGCCCAAGCTTAGGCCAGCCCAGGTGATGGGCCCGAGCCTGAGCTCAGAGTCTCGGCTTGCCCAAGCCCGCTTGCTGGGCTCGAACGCATCAGCGCCTCAGGAACCGTCCCTTTTAGGATAGCTCTTTTAACGGATATCAACGGCAAAGCGGTCCGAGAACCCTTTATCTCCCCTTTTGGTAATTACGCCGGGCTCGAGCCCAGCTTTGGCTCAGCTTCGGCCGAGCTCTGGCGACGGAGCTTGAGCCGGAGCCCAGAGCTAGGTCGGGCTCAAACTTGCCCAAGCCCGGCCCGGCCAGCTTTGCCCAACACTAATCGTTTTCCCGGAGCATTGGATAATTGTTAAGCTTATAACTACCTCGAGCTATCATTTTGTGTCATATGAATACGTGGGTTTGGTAGTGATCGATCTGGATGGGCCCGGCGGTGGCCGACAGCGTCGCCGAAGCGCCAACCTTGGCTGACGCACGCCATATCTGCGTCAGTAAAGATGGGTAGCATGCAATAATCTCTTATGCACATGGCTCATTTCCCGAGCTATGGCAGCTTCGAGATGACTCAAGAAATATACAGTTGCTACTCCGTAGGAAATTCACTCCACCGGACACAGATACGCCTCTGGGGCGAAATCGCTATTCGAGTACGGCAACTTCAGGCAAAGATCGCTTCTGGTAAGCTTCACTTCTTGCTCTTTCCACATTTAATCAGAAGCGCTAAGATATTTATTTCCTTTTTGTACGTAGCGGATAGCGGATGATTGGGTTCTGGCGACTGACGGCCGTAGCTTTACCACCAAGTATTCCCTTCTTTGATCTAACTTTCCCCACTTCTTTTTCCAAAAAAATTCCATTAGGATCCACAAGTTATATCTGGGATTGGTACTCGAGCTCCCTGATCCATACTCTGGACGAGTCTCAAATCCAGCCCCAAATTGGAAACGACTGTGAAATCATCGCCTTAAAGAGCACGGTTAAGCAGAATCAAAAGGCGAGTCCGATAGTGGTGTCGGCGTGTAGGAGAGGAGGAATGATCATCTGAGAGGACCCCGATGAGGGAAAAGCGCAGGCCAAGGCGGCGCCCGAGGGCGAGACGTCCGAGGCGCTACCTATAGGAGCCCCCTTCAGTGAGCTCGATTATGTGTTCTTAAGTGACATGAGAATTCTTACCCTTCGCTCAGGTGTCAGCCGAATTCCAACCAAACTTTGACTTCTCTAACGACCCCAAAGGATGTCTGCATGTATATGTTATATTCAATACCCTATTCAAACTAGCAACAGCAAGGCAAACTCGCTCCACGTTCGAAGCGACAGACTACCGGTTACTTTAGACGCTATATTGCGTGAGCTTTTAGTATACATCCTGAGATGGGGCAAACGCAAGGCGTTGAAGGTGGTCTTTTTCCTTCGCCAAAGACGAAGACCCGCAACGTCGTTTCCGAGAATCGCATCCATATATTTACTGTCAATGCATGGTAAGTTAAAAGGGCCTATCTTTAATGCCATTCACCGACTGCCAACGTACATCAGCGCAAGAACGCGAGCATCTGCGGCGGAGTAGATGCGTCGGCTCGCGGACATAGCGGAGTAACCCCATGAGTGGTTCCGTTGTTCCC
>WSTX01005663.1:0-10614 GCA_019633405.1 Tulasnella sp. 408 | reverse complement strand
GTAGAATAATACAACAAATGATGAGAATAATATTACATACTAAATCGGATATGGCGAACACGATAGAGGTGGAAAGGGGACGCACAACCTCGTGCAACAGGGCAGGAGTGATTTCCATGTCGACTTCTGCTTCTGAGTTGGCGTTCTGTACACTCCCTGAAGGCGCAGGAGATTTGTCCTCATATCCTATGTCATCTTGGTCATCGATTGGCACATAACAATGGCCACTTCCTGACGGTTCTGGTCTCGTTTTCTTCCATCTCCTTGTCACTGGGGGAGTCAAAAGCTGGCTTCAGCCTTTTTTGTTGGTGCTGTTGTGCTATCCACCATTCCTCTGGGGGTTGTTGGTTCCTGGTGCCTCGCGAGGGGGATCCCCGGGTGCGAACTCTCCAGGGATGATAGGTTCCTCTTCAGCTTCCTCAGGTTGTTGACGCTTCCTGCTTGTCCGCCAGTGTTGCTGTTTGATCTCTTCTGGCTTGACAGACCATAAGTCTCCTCCAAGGCTTCTATCTCGCGTTTGGCTATTTTTCCTTCTTGCTCTTTTTGGGAGTTTTAACATAGCTGAACGGTATTCCAGTGCCATTGAATGCGAGTGGTGATAGTGGTTCCTCCTTGATGGACGTTGGTGATGGCATTGCTTTCCCCTTTCCTTTCTTCTTGTACCCGATGCTTGGTGCTTGTTACGGCTTATGGTAGGTGATTGTTGTTCCCCAGATTGCAAGCAGTACCTTTCAGAGGTTCATCATCAGAAGGGGATGGATCTGGGGTCGTAGGAGAGATGTATTCATTGTCATCATTGTTGGGAGGCTCAGGAGCGGTCGGAGAGGGAGGTGAGTTGGTGGATGGCAACGAAGGAGGAGGTGGTGCTGGTGGTTGCGGTGGGAACGGAGCAGGAGGCGGCGGAGGTGGCAAAGGAGCTGGAGGAGGCAGGCCAGGAGCAGGAGGAGCTGGAGGCGGAGGCGGTGGTCCTCCTGGGTTGGCTGGTGCTAGGGGAGTTGCTGTAGCGGCTGCGGCTGGATAATACCCTCCGCTGATTGGAACAAATCCCTCAACTTCCATGAAGTCTTTGCACCAACCATGCGCTGGGCGGCCCTTCAAACCATCCTTGCCCTTGCAGCCATCAAAGACATGGAGGTCAAATCCATTGACATCTCCAATGCCTACCTCAACGGTGTCCTGCCAGAAGGGGAGGTTGTCTACCTAAAGGATGTTGCACAATGTTGTGCGTCTCCTCTATGCCTCTATCATGTTCGCCACGTCCGATTTCATATACAGGAATATTCTCATAATTTGCTATATTTATCCTACAATGTTTGGATGTGTATGTAGTTACTGTTTGTGGCGTACTTGGATGTGTTTGTGTCTATGTTTGTCCTGATTAGTATATAAACCGAGTGTACTTGTACGTAGAATCTTCATCGACTCTTTGACTGTCCCCTTTGAGTGTAAGGTACCTACAGTCACTGAATTGCTGCGTTTAACAGGTTCTGGGCCCAGACCGTACCTACTAAACCAGACAGTCGATTTCATTCTAGGATCACATCAATTTTCTCCATATTCCCATCGCCCCTACGAGCAGCTGGTATCATCAGATACAACCCTAGCGCTCCATTGTTGTAACCCGTACCTACGCACATCCTTCAGGGTAATCCTTGGGCTCTGTAGCATAGGACTGCTTGTTTCGAAGTCAATTGACTAAGAACAAGGGCCAGGGCCAGACAAATTCCCCCTCTGCGCTACTAAGTAGTATGTGCCTGCATCACAGGGCCAGGTTGAAAGGTGTAGCCGACGGATTGACGTTGCACCCGGTACCCTACTACTGAACGCAAAGAGTGTATCCTTCACCTGCGTGGACCCACCATTCCGAGAACACGCTTGTAATCGCTCTATCCCCATTATTCCTGTCCAATCGCGTTCAACAATCGCATCACCACCTCACCAGTGCTCATTGCCTTTGTGCTACGCGCTACTGCCACGTCACCCAGTTCAGATAAAAATCGGAGATACCGGATCAATCATCCAAACCTCGATCCCCTTCTATATCTACCTGAACTTCACAACCAAAACACCACAGCTCCCCCCCTTCAACACTCACTCTCACTGCCACCATGACTAAATCAGACATCACCAAGCTCACCACCTCACAATCCTACCCCGAAGTCTCTAAGGAGATTAGGATCGAGGCACTCAGCAAGCGAGTCTGGAGGCACATTGAGGCAAAAATCGCACCACCAAAGGTAGCGGACTCCTCAAACCCCACCGAGAAGGAACTCGAGGCCACAACCAAGTATGAGGACAATGAAGAACTGGCCTTAGGCATCATCCTTGAACGCCTCGACGCTGCCAACTTCCGCCTAGTCGATGGCAAGTCTGCCAACAAAGCCTGGGAGCTCCTAAAGACCACCCATAACACACAGGACGCAAACCGGCAGTACCAGCTCTACCAAAGCATGTCAGCAATCAAGCAAGAGCCCAACGAGACGCTCCCAGCGTACCTCAAAAGGCTAGACATGGCTGGAAATCGATTCCTCACCTCACTCGACAGCAAAGCCACACCTAAGGACGTTGTCGCTATGCTCACCACCTTCCTTGCTGTACAAAATCTTGACCCAACCGATGAGAACGAGACCTTCGAGCGCAACCTCTCCATTGCTGGCAAAGTCAGCAGCACCACCATCGCTGAAGGTTTCCGAGTCGAACAAACGCACAGGGATATTGCCAATCAAGCCAAAGAGGCTGGCCTCGCCATCAGAGCAGGACGACGCAAGTGCGAACCCAAACCCGACTCCGATATCTGCATCTGGTGCAAGAAGGCACATAAATCAGACGACTGCTTCACCAAGTATCCTCATAAGATGCCGGAATGAATGAAGACCCGAAACAAGGAGCAGCGCGAGCGCCGTGCTCAGCAGCAAACCGCCAAACAAGGAGAAGCAGCCGCTGCCGCCGTCACTCCCAACATTGCAGAACCGGCGAGTCCTCACGACTTCTCCCTCATCGCCTCTCTCGCTGACCAGAGCTGGCTCACAGACTCGGGCACCACTTCGTCTATGACGCCCCATCGCCACTGGATTCGGAACCTTGTCCCATGCCATGTGCCAGTCAGCGTCGCATCTGGGGAAGTGGTTTATGCAATTGGCAAAGGAGAAGTGTGGTTCAAACCTGTGGTAGACGGCGTCGAATCCGAATATGTCATTTTCTCCCATGTCCTGTATGTCCCGGAACTGTCAAGTAACTTGTTTGCCGTCCTCCCTGTGGCTCGAAAGCGTGGCATAACGGTGTCGTTTGACAACAGCAAAGTGAGGTTTAAAACCACAAATGGAAACACCTTCATGACCCATGGCAAAGCTGCACACCTCGATGGAAAGACTATCCCTGCACCGTCAACAGAACTAGCCCTAACGACGTCATCCTCTCCAACTCTTACCCTTGCACTGTTACACAAACGAATGGCACACATTAGCGGGGACCGACTGAAGAAGCTTGTTAAATTCGAAATGGCAAAAGGGATTACTCCAAAAGACTTGAGCAAACTGGATGACAATCTACCTAAAATCTGCGAGCCATGTCTCGCTGGCAAGCAGCATCGAGAGCCGTTTCCCCATTCAACCTCCTCAGCCTCATATCCCCTCAAAATCATCGTCACCGATCTCCATGGCCCATTGCCACCAACAGATGATGGCTATAGGTACTGGCTCCTCTTCATAGACGCCTACTCGCGCTTCGTATTTGGGTATCCACTAGAGAAGAAAAGCGAAGCCTTTGAATGCTTTAAAGACCTAAAAGCCTTCATTAAAAAACAGATCGGCCTTCAAATCAAATGCCTGCGAGATGACAAGGGCGGTGAGTTCATCGGGAAGAAATGGGAGACATTCCTAAAAGAGCAGGGCATAGCGCATCAGAAAACCACGGTCAATACTCCCCAACAGAATGGGATCGCTGAGCGAAAGAACAGAACACTCGAGGAAGCCGTGACCTCCATGCTTGCCCAAGCCAAACTCCTGAGGGCCTTATGGGGACAAGCCCTCCAATTAGCCATCCGAATCGCGAACGCTAGTCCAACCTCTGTTCTAAAAGACAAAACACCATATGAGGCACTTTATGGCAAGAAGCCAGACCTCAGTATGCTGCGCACTTTTGGCTGTCGCGCCTACGTCCATGTCCAAAAAGAGAAGAGGAAAGAGGCTAAATGGCACACTCAAAGATGCATTTACCTGGGATTTGAGGACGGATACAAGGGATTCAAGTGCTATAACCCTGAGACGAACCTATTTGTCATATCTCGAGATGTTGTGTTCGACGAGAACGAATTTCCCGGTATTCCATGGCAAGAGGAGGACGAAGAGTTCGTTCCTATTAGCGGAGGATACTATCCAGCTCCAAATGTTGTGCCTACGACTGCCAGTCAACCCACTGCACCGACCAACCAAGGAGGAGCGCCTCCAGCTCCCCCCGCTCCAGGACCGCCTCCACCTCCGGCTCCCTTGCCACCTCCGCCACTGCCTGCTCCATTACCTCCGCCGCCACCTGCTCCATTACCGCCTCCTCCTCCAACTCCTCTACCACCTCCGCCTCCTCCTGCTCTTAATGCTCCAAACAATGACAACGACGAGCACATGCCTCCCAAAACCCCAACCCCTACTCCCTCAGATGACGAGCCTCTAAGAGGATACCGACTGCAGTCTGAAGAGCAACGATCACCCAGCGTAGCTCATAGCAAACACCGGGGGGTCGGATATAAGAACAAGGGGAAAGGGAAGGCATTACCATCGCCATCACCTACAAAAGAGGAGCCACTATCTCCACCCGCATTCAATGGTACTGGAGTGCCATTCAGCTATGTCAAAACGCCCAAAAAGAGCAAGAAAGGAAAATTAGCAAAGCGAGAACTGAACGCGCTAACAGGGCTGACGTACTCGGCGGAACCAGAGGAGATTCCCCATAAACGAGAACGGTCAGAAGAACCAGAGGAGGAACGAGTCGTTCCGGGAGCATTCATACCTGAACAACCCACTTGTCGCAGCAACAGGGCTCCCGCACCCAGAGTCGAATTCTGGAAATCACAACCAGACCAGCGAAAGAGAATAAAGCCAACTTTTGACTCACCGAGCCCAGAACCGGCCGAGGAAGCACAAAGACCACCATCTGGCGATGACGAGGACGACTTCTACGATGACCAACCATACGCAGATGATGACAACGAATCTCCTGAGCCTTCAGGGGGTGCACAGAACGCCAACTCAGAGGCCAAAGTCGAAATGGAAGTCACTCCCGCCCCACCATCCAACGGAAAAGACGTTAAAATGGAGGATACTCCTGATCCACCCTCTGATGAATGAGTTCTTCAGGCACTGGAATTCGTTTACCCAGACGAGGAAATCATCACTTGGGAACAAGCCGCTGAACGAGCCTACAAAGTCGCCGCTGACAGCACTGAACCACGATCATTCCAAGAAGCCATGCTACGTCCCAACAAAGACAAGTGGTTCAAGGCTGCCATGAACAAAATCCAAGCCCACGTTGACAACGGCACCTGGGAACTTGTCCAACTCCCCCCAGATCGAAAAGCCATTGGCTCCAGATGGGTGTTCAAAGTCAAGCGCGACGCCCAAGGCAACGTCGAACGGTACAAGGGCAGACTCGTCGCTCAAGGATTCTCCCAACGACCAGGCATCGATTTCCACGAAGTCTTTGCACCAACCATGCGCTGGGCAGCACTCCGAACCATCCTTGCCCTTGCAGCCATCGAAGACATGGAAGTTGAATCCATTGACATCTCCAATGCCTACCTCAACGGTGTTCTACCAGAAGGAGAAGTTGTTTACATGCGCCAACCTGAGGGATTCCACCAGAAGGATGATAGCTGGGTTTGCCGACTTAAAAAGGGGCTTTACGGTCTCAAGCAAAGCGGACACCTATGGTACCAACGGCTTGGAGACGAACTGGAGAAACTCGGTTTCCAACGATTGATCTCGGACCCCAGCATCTACACATGGGGAAAGGACGGTATCAAAGTCATCGTCCCAGTGTTCGTTGACGACCTTACCCTCGTCTCAAAATCGAAGGAGAAGATCCAAGAAGTCAAGGACGCCCTAGCCAAAGTCTTCAAACTACGCGATCTAGGTCCCACCAACTTCCTCCTTGGAGTTCAAATCACCCGAGATCGTACTTCCCGCTCACTCCACCTGTCCCAGCGCCAATATGTCATCGACGTCCTCGATCGCTTTGGAATGGCTGACTGCACGCCGGTCACGACCCCAATGGAACCCGGATTGAAGCTTACCAAGGACATGTCACCCACCACCAAGGAAGAAGCTGATGAGATGAAAAACATTCCCTATCTCAATGCCGTCGGAGCCCTCAACTACCTAGCCATTGCAACTCGCCCAGACATCTCCTATGCTGTTGGCAAGCTCACTCATTTCAACTCAAATCCTGGCATGAAGCATTGGAAAGCAGTCAAGCACCTCTTCCGATACCTCCAAGGCACCAAGGACATGAAAATCACCTACGCTCCTGATCCCAACATTGCCTCCATATTTGTTACGTACACCGATGCCGACTACGCTGGAGATAAAGAGAACGGAAAGTCAACCAATGGATATCTTGTCAAAGTTGGAACGGGTGCTGTGTCATGGTCTAGTAAGCTTCAGGGGGTGATTGCCAAGTCATCAACCGAGTCCGAATTCTATGGCGCCAGCTTCGCAGGAACGGAAATCAAGTGGTTACGCAGTTTGCTTCAAGAGCTAGGCTACCAGTTCCCTTCACCATCTCCTCTCTACATTGATAATCAATCCACCATCCAAGTGCTCAAGGACGCCGTTCACCATTCGCGCATGAAGCACATCTCAGTATCTGAGTTTTGGATTCGCGACGAAGTCTCCAAAGTTGGATCCATCTCCGTTCACTATTGCCCTACCGAAGAAATGCCTGCCGATCTCCTCACCAAGGCACTCCCTTGCCAGACTATGGAGGATCTTCGAGAAGGAATGGGACTACATGAGTAACTCATCCAAGACATTTCGTCAAGGGGGTGTGTTGCACAATGTTGTGCGTCTCCTCTATGCCTCTATCATGTTCGCCACGTCCGATTTCATATACAGGAATATTCTCATAATTTGCTATATTTATCCTACAATGTTCGGATGTGTATGTAGTTACTGTTTGTGGCGTACTTGTACGTGTTTGTGTCTATGTTTGTCCTGATTAGTATATAAACCGAGTGTACTTGTACGTAGAATCTTCATCGACTCTTTGACTGTCCCCTTTGAGTGTAAGGTACCTACAGTCACTGAATTGCTGCGTTTAACAAAGGATTCCATCAGAAGGACGACAACTGGGTGTGCTAACTCAAAAAGGGACTCTATGGTCTTAAACAAAGTGGATGCTTGTGATATCAGCGATTAGGAGACAAACTGGAGGAACTTGGCCCTAGATGATTAGTCTCCGATCCCAGCATCTATGCATGGGGAAAGGATGGAACCAAGGTCATTGTCCCAGTATTCGTCGATGACCTCACCCTTGTCTCAAAATCCAAGGCAAAAATCAAGGAAGTCAAAGATGCTTTAGCCAGAGTCTTCAAACTGCGTGACTTGCGTCCCACCAACTTCCTTCTTGGAGTCCAAATCACCCGTGACTGCACATCCTGCACTTTCCACCTGTCCCAACGTCAGTACATCGTTGATCTCCTCGAACATTTTGGAATGGCCGACTGCGCACCTGTCACAACCCCAATGAAAGCTCACCAAGGACATGTCACCTACAAATAAGGAAGAGGCTGACGAGATGAAGAAAATCCCCTACCTCAATGCTGTTGGGGCTCTCAACTACCTGGCCATCGCAACCCAACCCAATATCTCCTACGCTGTTGGCAAGCTCGCTTGCTTCAACTCAACCCTGGCATGAAACATTGGAAGGCAGTCAAGCACCTCTTCCAATACCTCCAAGGCACCAAGAACATGAAGATTACCTACGCTCCTGATCCCAACATCGCTCCATGTTCATTACATACACTGATGCTGACAATAATCATCCAAGTGTTACGATTAACAGACTTGAGCCACATGTCCAAGTGGATCTGCTCAGCTTGACCAACACTGCAGCCAACTTAGAGTGTTGAACACATAGAAAGGTAAAGGGGAGTCTTAGTTATTAAGCAGACTCCCATCCATTCACCCCCAGTTGTATAAAGACAAAGGCATGTAATAACCCCAATAAAAGACACAAGACTTGTATTGTGCCATGCTGCATACAGAGTACAAATAAAGCGCTGGGGATATTACCCACTGTACAAACGTGAAAAGAGGGATGTAAAACTGAAGGTCGAACAAGGGAAAGAGGAATAAACCAAGTGAGAACTCAAACAGTAACGTAAAGGGTCAATGATCATGTCTCTGACAGCCAATGAGGTGCAGAGGCATGAGCACTGTTGTACTCAGGTGGGTGCAGCATGGGGAGTCTCTTATCAACTAAGCCTCCCCTTCACTGGTTGATCCCAGGTGGGTGTCCAAGTGCTGACTTTAGAGATGAGCAGGGTGTTGCACAAAGTTCTGCGTCTCCTCTTTGCCTCTATTGTGTTCGCAGTACTTGATTTGGTATGTAAGAATATTCTCATGATTTGTCATATTTACTCTACAATGTTCGAATGTATATGTAGTTGTTGTTTGTGGCATACTTGTACATGTTTGGTTATGTTTGTTCTGACTGGCATATAAACTGAATGTACTTGTACGTAGAATCATTATTGACTCTTCGACTCCCCTTTCTCAGAGTGAGATAACCACAGTTGCTGAATTGCTGCATTTAACACAGGGAATGAGTCTCAACAAAAAGACACTCTATGCCATCTCCAAATACAAAGAACAAGTGTCAGGCACACAAGCTGGGGAAACCACTAACACAAACACCCAAAGCATCAAGCATGCCATATATCTGGGCATCCATACCCCTCGCACCATGCAGAGGTTTGAAGATTGTTAGCTCTATGTGGCATAACAGTTCACTTCTAACAATACCTGTAAAAAATCTCTTGCATCATCAGTCTTGTTTGAGGCATGAAACCCTCAGCAAATGAGACTGGTGGCAAATTAACACTAACAAGGACTAGAGCTCAGGAGTGCAGGGGAGTGGCGGTGTTGGGGGGGGGGTTAATGCATGAACTGAGAAACTGAGCAGTCAAGAAGAAGTGCAACCAAGGTCAACTGATACAAATATAATTCTTTTTGCGTCCTCACACTTGTGAGAGGGCTTCCACCTCATTATTTGTCAGTTTTGTCAAGCCAAATATCATTCTGAGCTCACTCTCTACTGCACTCTCAATCCTCAGCTCTCATTGGTCATCTCCACTTAGTCAGCCTCCAGTCTCACCACCTCCAACAGGCAGCTGTATATGCTGGCTAAACCAATTGATCTCATTATGGACCGTGCTAGAATTAGATGGATCCAAAGAAGAGGTTAGAACTCACAGGGGATCATGAATAATTGAGTTGGATTGAACTTTCATTCTACCTGGTATTATCTTCAGAGAGACAAATTAGATAAATAATGCTAATGTGTGCCTTGTACCTACACATGAAGAAACTATGAAATCCATCTGAGGTATAGAATGCCATGCCATCAATATTAAGAAGCACCCAAACCATGATAAAAGCCATACTTTCCTTGAGGTTGTTCGTACATGCACACAGATGCCTCCCCAGCAGCCTCACTTTCCCCCAGCTTCTACATGGCCATCCTGTTTAAATCATAACAGCTTCTTCATCGGAAATGGGTTCATAGTCCCAGGCAGTTCCCAAAGAGTTGGGGTAAGAAAGTCTCGGACCTGCCCATTACTCCTCCACACGCTACTTAGTGGCTACGTGTATCTGGCAGACCTGATTTGGATCCCAATGTCCGTGAGTAATTTATATATAAAAATGACAATATTGTAGATTGCACGTCCGGATTTCTCTCCTTGAGACAACTTCCCTGCCCAAATGAAGGAGTCCGATCCTACTAAGCAGCAGAAGCTGTATACGCTCAGTTTGCTATACTTAAAGAGAGAGCCAGCTCCGAATGTAGCATTGCCCACAACGAAAAATGGAGGAAGGATGGTGCTGGGGGATGCGCACGGGTGCAGTGGCCAGACAGTTCTCCCTCAAACCTAAACTGTTGTTGGAGTCGTTTGATTTCTTAATTAGGCCTTTTGGGGGTCTTGCAGCTGGAATACTTCTGCTAATGTCTCCTTAAAAGGTCGGTTTTTATGCCGAAGTCTTCGGGCTTCCGCCTAAGACGACTCTGAAACCAGTTCGGTTGAAGAGAACTGTCATACTAAATATCATGTCTGCTCTTAACTTTTGCGTCATTTCGAGCCAAACCAGAGGAGCTTTTGGCACCACTATTTCAAGCATTACTCCTCAATACGGGGTACATATATCATAAGATTTGAAGACTGTGAAGTGGTCTCAGGGTGAGGTTGGGGGCAGGCAGCGGGTAATGACGAACTATGGTAGTCGTTCGGGACTGCATATCTGACGTTCTTGTTTTTCTGAAGGGCCACGACCCTAGATCATGAATGAAATCTCTGACGGCTCAGTTGGACCTTTATTTCTTAACACGAGACTTTTTGTATCTACT
>WSTX01005662.1:0-10629 GCA_019633405.1 Tulasnella sp. 408 | reverse complement strand
TACGACGAGCAGGTGTCGTACAAAAATGAAGCGGTTAGACCAGCATACATCATCATCTACGAGCGGCCCATGGTCACCGGCACTGCCACCTTTACGATACCTCGTTCTGCTGCGCAAACCACCTTGTCCAACACCGCGGCAGCGCTGACGAAGACGGTAGCTCCAGCGACAACGACGATTAATTCTTCTACCTCGAGCAGTTGTGTTTTTATGTAGATGCGTTAAAAACTATGGCCTGTTGTCACATTGGATATTCAAGAGGACCAAGATCCCGCGACCACTGATCCGATTGCAACTGTTTCCGGGGTTATTGGTCTTAAGACACGAGTGACCACGTGGTTATACCCGGATAAGGTCAAATATAGGCCCTTCGGTTATCCGTAAACCCGCGTTGTCCGGTCGGGCCCCCAAATCCCCGCGCCAACTTGGACTGATTGCGTCAAGCCCCAAGTCTCTCCCCGCCATCCATTTCCTTGTCGTCCTCGGATGCCGACACCTAAAACTCATTACAGAATCGCGCTTGGAGAGAACAACGGCGAGCATTCGTGGATAATACACTCAGCCAAAGGGATTAAATGGTATGTATCAGGCTGCTTTGCGTTGCGTGTTCTCGACGGGTGCCGATAAAACAACACATCTGGATAGGCACAACGTTCCCGACGAGTTGGCTACCCTGCTGCTACAACTTAGCGTAAATGAGCTCCTGGACGTTTCTTTGGGCTTGGATGGGAGGTGGTATGCTAAATACCTTCAGAAAGGCCGGGAAATACACGGCGAGCCTATCACACACAGTTAAATCCAGCGCTGCGGCTGACCGCACATCCGTTCCCAGAGCTTGCACCCTATCTATGGAGAGAACTGGGTCAAGGCTCCAATGTGAAGCTTGACAGGCTTACGCTTGGTTATTATGCCGACCATTGGGGAGTCCGCAGAGCCGAGGATGGCTCCCTCCAGCCCTTCTCTTCGATCCGCAACTCTGAGAAATTTGGGCCACTGCTTGACTCAAGAATCGACAACAGTAGACAAAACAGCGTAGTTGACTTCGTTTCGGTGGAGATTGGGCGTTTAGCGTCAACGGTCGTGTAGAACATGGGTGTGGTAAACCTCTCCAAAGCAAGCTGGTGGAGGGTCGGAAGTCTGGGAAAAGAGTCTCGGTAAATATCATACAGGATCATACGGGTCCCCGGAACGCAAATCGCATTCCGTTCATTTCTCAACGACTCGCAGTGCAAACAATGTCGTTCCTTTTGTGAAACGTAAAATAGTCCTCTGGCCACCAGATACAATGTTTGCTTCCATGTTGTAAGGGAATCCCCTGGTGGTATGTGCATTCCTTTGAGAGGGGGCTTTCTGGGCGAAATCCTGTTCCTCGGAATCACTCACAGGATATGTTTCCGAAGGGCTACTTCACTGAATACCGGTACCAAGATGCTATATGCATTGATGGTGTCCTATATTGACTGTTTCCCCCTCATTTGGTAACCCAGGGGGCCGATTCTACCATCTCGGGCTGACGCAAAATGGCTCGAGTTCAGCAGTTTGACTGGCTCTCGCCAACCAATGCCGATCCCCACTATTGAAATTGTATACAGATAGCTTGCATTGAATATAATTCTATAGTGCTCAAATTTGGCGACCAGCTATGCCTCATATTTTGCTACAGTTCATATTCGAATTTGGGCCACGCCCCTGAACCACATTGCTCACCCCCAGCTTAAATCATACCATACCGTTACACAAATAACGCTATTCTATACCTAGGAGCAGCTGATATCTACCTGTAAGTTTTCAAGCGAGCTCTTGCAGTTGGTCACAAGATGTGCGCAATATTCCGCCGAACGGTGGGATTCCGAGGACCCGTATGATCCTGTACTTACATTGCCACCTTCGATTATGTGTTTCTCACGAGATGGTTGGTCAAATAGACCGTCGTTCTATCGCCCATGGAGCGCTTATGGATCATCGTGTGGGAAGATGGTTCGCTGTCGCATAACCTTCCGCTCAACTTGGCCACTGAACTTGGAGATTACTGCAAATTACGGCACTCTCTCAAAAGAAAGTCGAACCAATGGACCTCCGAGCCAGCGGGACCTCAAAAGACCAGAAATCCACAATACACCGACCCAGGTTCAAGTTCCTCCTTCCAGAAACAGCCACCGACCACGTCCCCGACGCAGGCTTCGACTGAAACATCTACGCAGAGTGCGGTGGCCAATACGTCACAGCCATCCTCAGTACAGCAAACAATCAACAGCCACCCTAATATCTTGTCATTACCGATCACGCTGGTTGTCGCACCAAGCCCTATCCCGCCGACGGTTGAAGCAATCTCAGCGGAGGCGGAAGTTTACGTTCCTCCCAAAACGCTATTGACTACGCTTCGACTCCTGGATCCTTGCTATTGGTCAGACTCGACAGAGCATGAGAAAAGTAAGCGCCGCGTCCAAGTTCCGGAGCTAAATGAATGTTGTTTTGACTTTGGTTCTTCGAAATATGTAGTCTCTCATCTCTTCAGAGCCGGTTGGAAGCACCCAAATAAAATCCTTCCCGGGATCAAGGGAATTTTTGTAGTAAGCCTCCCTGACCATCTAAACGAGTCTTACCGAGAGTACAAGTGAGTGAACTTGCACGTTCATGGAAGATGTCACCGAATGTCCTCTGCAACCTCAAACTTAGGGACCTTTTGGCAAGGCGAAATGGACTGAGTGGCGTGAACGAGCAGTTGGTATTCCACGGAACTACACGTAACTGTGCCCTTGGCGAAGGAGTAGAATCTCCTACCATGTGCGAAGATACGAGTTGCAGTCTGTGCTGTATCTTGCAGACCTCCTTTTTGGTATCGAAAGCTGGCTCCTCCGGGCGTTCTTTCAAAAGGTAAGAAAAGGCTTCAGAGTGCGAGTGGTCCGAACGTAGCTATATCTCTTTTAGGTTCGGACCTGGTATATATACTTCAAACGTGTCATCAAAGTAAGTCTTTAAACTACCAGAGGAATGAGAATCCTGATATCTTGATTTCAAATCAGAGCAGACGATTACGCCATTGTACCAGAGTACGCCGACCATAAAGTCGTCGTAGTCGCCAAGGTAGCTCTTGGAAAGAGTAAAATTTACGCTAAAAATACCAAATCCTTAAAAGCGCCGCCGCGGGGATATGACTCGGTATGTTGTTCTGTGCTTCTAACAGGCCAAATATATCATCACCTAAGCAAAACATAATTTATATCAGATTGTTGGAAAAGTAGGCGTCCATTTGAACTACGATGAGCAGGTGTTATCCAAAAATGAAGCAATCCGCCCAGCTTATGTTGTCGTCTACAAAAGGCCCACCAGCGTCTCCACCTAACGGCACATTATCCTGCCTCTCAAGATCTTATTCAACATCGTCACAACGGCTCCTCCTACCACGAGTGGCTGTACTATCATGTCGATGTGCCGCAACTTTCCCCGACTGATATGCATTGTTCTTCTGTTAAACTTGTTCAAGCTGTGCAAAAGAAATAGAGTTTTCCCCCTCAAATTGATCCTCGGCTAAATTGCAGTATACCAGGTTCTTGGATAAGTTGGAGGAGACCGGAATTACGACGAGAAAGTGCGGTACAAAAACGATCCGGCCTCGAGCCGCCTTGCGTCTATGTAAAACCGTTGAAATTATGTCAAATTTGATACTCAAAGGGACCAGAATATTGCGTTGTCATGCCTCCCTTCGTCGAGCATTTCTGGGGAACGTCGCTGAGGAAAGCTACGTGATTTCGAGTGCCGCTACACTCAGAAGACCAGCTATCTAAGGAATATTTACATGAGGCGGCAAGGAATGCTGCATCAGTCTACAAGAATCGGCCATCTTTACAGGGGATGTGCCCGTCGTTCGATGGGGTGGGTGGAGGCGGAAGCGCTTGCTGCAGTTCATATGGCTCTACCCGAGTGCGTTTCACCAATATTTCATTAGTAGCCAACTCACAGATTTGATGCGCCGCTTCCGACGAGAGGATTGGATTAAACCCCGAAGGGTCCGCTTCTCCACTCCAGATTCTGCTCATTCCGATTTTACACACTCTTAATCATCGTACCATCTGTGTCTCACACTCAAATAATTTAAATCTTTACTCGGAAGATGATCGCGAAGCTTGAACTGTCCTCATCCATTTCAAGGGGCCTCCACGTGATGGGAAGGGGAGAGGGACATGTTGCAGCTGAGCTTCAAGCACTCCAAGACAAAAACGTTGGTTATTGGTCGCCAAAGATCATTTTCATGTGGTGCGAGGTGTCGATAATACTGCTTTCAGAACTTTGGAAGAGCACCCGAACTCGGCCAACAGCGATTTGCACCGCAACCCCTAATCACGTGATCGCTTCCATGAAAGGCTGTACACAGGGTGGCTTCGTTTATCGGGAAAACGCGCGTTTTTCGCCCCGAGGCGTCTAAATCCTGTTGCACTTCAGACTGACGCGTCACACCACAAGCGTTTCCCCAGCACCTACTTTCTTCCCGCCCGCGGATGCCAACACCTAAAACCCATTACCGAGTCGCCCTAGGGGAGCACAATAGCCAACATTCATGGATAATACACTCCTCCAAAGGTATTAAATGGTATGTATGGTAATTCTGTGCAGTGCGCTCTAGAACAGGGCTTATGGAAAAAATGTATACGGGCAGGCACAATATCCCCAATGAGTTAGCTAGGCTGCTCCAGCAGCTCAGCGTGAATGAGCTACTAGACTTTGCATTGGGATCGGGTGGAAGGTGGTATGTCAGGTACCGCCAGAAAGGCCTCGAAAGACAGGGTGAGCCTAATATCACATTATCCACGCCAAGACGATAGTTAACCGCTCTCCAACCTTCCAGCGCTTTCGCCTAATTTATGGGTGGAGTTGGGTCAAGGGTCGGACGTGAAGCTCGACCGACTTACGCTGGGACCTGATGCCGACAATTGGGGCGTTCACAAAGTCGCGGGCGGCTCCTTTCAGCGTTTCTCCTCTCCCGGGAACCGCGATAAATTCACGCGACTACTGGACTTGAACACCCAAAGTATTAAATCGAACAATCAAATCGGGTTTGTTTCCCTGGGTTTCAACGGGGACTGGGCGTTTCGCGTCAACGGTCATGTGGAACATCGATGCAGTAAACCGTTCCATAACGAATTGACGGGCGGCTGGAAGACCCGGAAGAGAGTTTCGGTAAGTCTCATACTTGCAAAATCAGGTCTAGGAGAGTATTTCTCACGAGGTCGCGATCTATCTAGACTATCGTTCTGTCGCCCATGACTCGGGTGTGGATAATCGTATGGGAGGACGGTACACTCTCCCATAATCTTCCCTCCAACATCTCCACTGAGGTTGAGGATTACTGCCAATTACAACACTCCCTCATACAAAACCCGAACCAACCAAATTCCGGACGACCAAATACTCAACATACGAGATATCGACAAGATAACCAACCACAGAACAGTTCTTTCGCTCAGGGACAGCTTTTGACTACCAACCCGACTTACGCTGTGAATCCAGTAGCAACGCAGAATAGTGTATCGAATACGACGCAATCATCCTCCACACGGCAAACAACCAACAACCCACCGAAAGTCACGTCCATCCCTGCCGGGTCTGCCCCAGCTCTGTCTGCACCACCTCCTGCGCCTTCAACAGGCACTGTACTACCAGTCGCTCGACCTCCGAGACTCTTGGGATCCACGTCAATCCGTCAACCCGTTACCGCGCTATCATCCACCCAGTTCCCGCCGCAATCGAGTCAATCCCTCAAGGCACCGTTCATCGTAAAGCCTGGATCTAAGCAAAATAACTCAGAGAATACGCCACAACTACCTTACACTCAGCAAACAATTACCAGCCTACTGAATGCCACCCTAGCACGACCTGCATTAATCCGACAGCCAGCTACGAAGCCAGCACTCGCCCGACTTTCGAAGTCGATTCGAGTCCCCAAGGTACTATCTACCGTGAAGCCCGCTCAGGCCACTATATTCGCCAGCGAGCCTACATCGCAAATGCCACTGACAAGGTAGAGCCTGCAATTTGTTCTCAGAGACGTGTTCTTAAGATGATCGCACCGTTTAAGAGTCAAAGCTGTTTTCAAGAGACCTGAGATCTATGACCGTCCAAAGAAGCTATTGACCACCCTCAGATTATTGGATTCTTCCGCTTGGCCAGACTCCGCAGAATATGAGAAAAGTGAGTGCTGCGCTCAGCTTACTCGTAGAAAAGGTGTTCAACTCGAACCCGGAGCTAGTCGCGCGCCAGTTCGAAAATGGTTGGAAGCATCAGCATAAGGCAGTCCCAAATATCAAGAGAATATTTGTCGTGTGTCTCCCTGATCACCTAAACGAGACTTACGAGGAGTACAAGTGAGTGAAGTTGCTCTTCTATGTGTGACACCGTCGAATGTTGACAGCAATCCCGCCGCGTAGTGACCTCCTGGAGACACGGAACGGATGGAGGGGCGGAAATGAACAGCTAGTCTTTCACGGAACTCAGCGCATCTGTTCCCTCGGCGAGGGAGACGGATACAGTACCTTGTGTCAACGGGAAAATTGTCGCCTGTGCTGCATCCTACAGACCTCTTTCCAGGTTTCCAAGGCGGGTTCCGCTGGGCGTTCATTCAAAAGGTAGGGAGGGAATTGTAGGACTCCGGGCGATTAATGGATTATTTCTTGTCTGCAGGTTTGGGCCTGGGATATATACTTCAAGTGTATCATCAAAGTGTGTTCGAGGGTCATAGGGGTAGGAATGTTAACGTTAACATTGAATTCCCAAACAGAGCAGATGATTACGCACTTTCACCGGGGATATCAGACAACAAAGCCATGATCATTGCCAAGGTATCTCTTGGCAAGGTCAGCGTTCACTACAAGACTACCCAACATTTAAGAGCGCCGCCGTTGGGATACGACTCAGTGAGTTGTTTTGCACCTCACCCCGCTTAATTTACCCCTCAACTGAGCAACGATTTTCTCGGTGCTGTGAGGTTCTTGGAGATGTAGGGCTCGATCTCAATTACGACGAGCAGGTTTTGTACAAAAATGAAGCGGTTCGACCGGCGTATGTCGTCGTCTATGCGCGACCTGTAGCCAGCGGCGCTCCGACTTATACAAAGCCTCGTTCTGCCGCGCAAATCACCTTGTCCAACACAGCAGCAAGGGCAGCAAGGGAAGCGGCGGCAGCAGCAGGAGCGGCGACGATCACGACGACAACCACAATGCGTTCTTCCAACTCCCGTGGTTGTTCTATTATGTAGATGTGTTGAGATTACTGTGTATTTTCAGTCTGGATGAACGGACCCCGAGACGCGAACCGTCCTCGTTTAGCTGGTTGAGCGCCGTCCTAGGTGATGTGGATGGAAAGAAAACATCATTACGGGACACAAGCGTTGGCGACTGGTCCTCACATAGCGATCTGAAGAAGTTAGGAGAGTAGTGGAACTGAACCGTGTAGACACCCTGGCGGCGATTGAGCTGTCTCATTACCTGTGATCACGTGAAGTGTCTCCAAATAAGGCCCTTCAGTTATCAGTAAACGCCTTCGCCCTCTCATCAGGCTCTCAAAAGCCCTATGCGAAGTTGGACTGATGCGTTGAGCCATCTCGAACAACGTCTACGGTTGACATAACATTATCAAGAGGCTGTCTAAGCTGCTGCAAAATCTCAACGTGAATGATATCCTTGATTTTGAACTGGGCTCAAAGGGGAAGTGGTATGTCAGGTATTGCCAAAAGGGCGAAGAATAGCATCGTGAGTGTGATATTACCTTACGATGTCTAGATCTGTAATTAATCGCAATTTACCCGTGCCCAGAGCTCTCCTCTTATTTGTTGATAAACTTGGGCCGAGGAAATAGCGCGAACCTCGACAGGCTTACGCCAGGCCCCGACGCTGAGCACTGGGGGTTCATCGAGCCGCCCGACGGCTCATTACAGCGCTTCTCTTCCGTTGACAATCCTGAAAAATTGACACAAGCGTTGAATTCAAAAAATTGGAAAGATTCAGTCCATCAGCCAAATCTTGTTCGTCTCGTTGGGGTTTACCGAGAGTTGGCCTTTAGCGTCCACGGGGGGTTGGTGCAACACCAATGCGGCAAACATTTCCACGCTGAATTGACGGGTGGCTGGATGGCTCGGAAGCGAGTCTCGGTGAGTCCGGGTACCTGCACCTTGATATCTGGATACTTACCTGCTCGATGAACTGATGGAGATTTAGAACGTTGTTCTGTCGCCTATGGGGTACCCGGGCCTGTGGATCATCGTCCGGGAAGATGATGACGCACTATCCCATAACCTCCCTCCAACATCGCTGCCCAAGTCGATGATTACTGTCAGTTGCAGCACCCGCTCAAAGCAAATCCGACCCAGCCGAACTCTGGAAAACCGAAGCCTCAAAAGACGGTCCGTCGGCAGACTAACCACCTGCCGACTAATCCCTCCGCCCGGAAGCAGCTTTCAACGACAAGCCGTACGAAAACCGCGAACGGGACACGTACGCAGAGCGATGCGGGAAATACGGCTCGTTCGTCTTCCACACACTTCCCGTGAACGAGCCACAGCCAAACCAACGCGTCCTGCACCCGAGCCTCTTCCGTCCCGGTTCCCGTCCCCGCGGCCGCGGCTGTCGCCACTTCCGCCTCCATTGCCACGTATGCACCAATCGCCGCATCGATTCGGCTGGCGGATAAGAAGCCACCAACCACCAACCCCCAACAGCGGCGCCAACCCCCCAGGCACCATCCGTCGCGCAGCCTTCTCCGGCGGCCAAGCCCACCTCTCAAACTACACTACAATGCCAGCAACACGAAGAAAGCGGAACCTTCGTTCAGGGGCGAGCTCCCCATTGCTTCCGACCGGCTCCGGAGTCAACGATGAGCCTAAACTCTACGTTCTTCCAAAAAAGCTCTTCACCACACTTCGACTACTCAACCCTTTTGTTTGGCCAGATTCCGTGGACTATAGGGAAAGTGAGTTCGATGCTCGGATTTATTATCGATAAGGTAGTTTTCGACGATGCTCTCTGGCGTTAGTTATCCGTCTTTTCGAAGATGGGTGGAAGCACAAACACAAAACAATCCCCAAGATCAGAAGGATCCTTGCTGTTAATCTCCCCGATGACTTGAAGGAATCTTACCAGGATTACAAGTAAGTAACGTCGCTATTCATTCGGGGCGTCAGTGTCTGATACGTACGACTGACTGCCGAATTCCAGAGACACGCTGGAAACGCAAAATGGGTCCGGTGGCGTCAATGAGCGATTTTTGTTCCATGGAACGACGCGGAATTGCTCTCTTGGCGATGCAGGCTTGTATGTTGCCACCCCATGCGAAAAGCCGATTTGCAGTCTCTGCTGCATTCTTCGCACGTCTTTCATGGTGTCAAAGGTTGGTTCCGTCCCTGGGCGGTCATTCAATAGGTAAGGTGCCAAGCGCAGAGCGGCCGTGCCGCGGCCCGCGGGAAACGGCGCGATAACTACGTCAAATTTACTTTAGATTTGGACTCGGGATCTATACTTCGAGCGTATCTTCAAAGTATGTCTGATAGTAATCTGGCGAGGAGGACTAACTTCTAATCATGGGTTTCTATCATAGGGCAGATGATTACACGAGCGCACATTGGCCCTCGGATCATAAAGTCATGATCGTCGCCAAAGCCGCTCTTGGGAAGAGCAGCATCCAATACCGAAATTCCCAACATTTGACAGCGCCGCCTCATGGATACGACTCGGTGAGCGGGTTCGGACGTCAAACAGCCTGGATTTTATGTTGGGGCTAATGCGATCGCGCGACGTACATACATACATCAGGTTTTCGGAGAAGTAGGAGTCGCTCTGAATTACGACGAGCAGGTTCTGTACAAAAATGAGGCGATCCGACCAGCGTACATCGTCGTGTACGAACGGCCCTCGGCGTAGTGCTCCCGTCGCAAAAACACCGCGTCCCGTCCTCCCCCATCGAACCATGACCACGGCCACCTCCAATTCCTACACCTTGAGTGGCTGTACAATAGGATATAGATCATAGATGCATTGAAAAGAATGATAATAGGTGTCAAGTTGAAGTTCAGTGTGACCAAAATGACGTTTCTCTTCATGGGTCTTCGCTCTAGACCTTTTGGGGCAAGCCACCAAGAAAGGTCAGCTGCGCGCTTTCGATCGCCGCTTTGGTCGGAGAGTCACGTGACTGCAGAGGATTTTCATGGGGCGGCAAGAAACGCCGCGGCCGGTCGAAGAGGCTCGGCCAGTTTTCGGACATTGAGCTGTCACCAACGAGTCTCATGCTTTGGGACGACGGTCCGTTGGCAGTGATGGGGAGTTGAAGCTCCGACGGTAAATTGTGCGCTGGGTCTCCGATCGGAGGGCGTCTCAGGGTGACGTCACCCTTGACTTTTTTGGTTGGGGTAAAAGAACCCAGCGCGCGCCGCCTCGTCAGGTCCCAGGTTCGGAATTCTTTTTCTGCGATTGTCGGCAACTTTGAAAGGTTAATGAACGACTTCCGCTCATCACTCAACAACAGCGAATGACATGGCCGCTCTCCTAGTCATGTCGATTTTGAGAGGGGGGTAAGGAGACCGAGCTTAATGCACGTTCAAGGTCTGATCTATCCTGGTTCGCTGGCCTCCTATCTATCGAGGCAACA
>WSTX01005661.1:0-10652 GCA_019633405.1 Tulasnella sp. 408 | reverse complement strand
ATAGAAAAGGGATTTGCTACGGGTAGGCTTATAGCAGAAAAGTCGAAGGAGGGGGGTATGCTTGTGGCGCGGGTGCGGGGGCGGGGGCTGAAAGGTGATAACATAGATGGATACGAAGGAGTTCGAGACGTGATGCGGATCACGGGGGGAATGGAGCTGGATGGTGACTGCAAAGACCATCCGAACCCAACGGTTTATATGAAACCACAGCGTGGCGCAACTTCTGAGTGTAGAAACAACCGGCCATGGATATTATGTGTGAACTATCTCTGTGTGTAGCTTCTTGTGCGCGCTCTCGCATCAAGTGTACTCGACAAAGGCAACCAAGCTGCTTTCGCCCCCCGAGTGTTCGACGATCTTGGCCGTCATCCGCCGTTCCCCACTCTTCTTGCTTACGCCCCCCTGAAATCTGGCTGCAACAAAGCTCTTCTCTGGTAGATAATTCGCCTCTGTTCAACGTGTTTCAGATAACCCCACAAGCCTAGACGCAGTAAGCTACCGGGCATGCGGCGAGCAATCATAGACTTTGCTCGGCTCGATGGTTGAATCTCCGCGTAATGTTCCACCATAGGCTAACGCGACGCTGTACCCAAGCAGCAGCGAAGCAGCCAACTCGCTCGCACGCTTATGAACGTTGGATGGTTTGCGGAGACTGAATAGAAACTCAGAGATCTAGTTGACACCAGATATTGGCGACTAAAGGGAGCGAAAAGTGTTTCTTAGATTGCGGCAACCAGCTGTGACTTGGTTACTCAGGCTTAGGCAAGACATTTGCGAGGCGGTCCACTGAGGGTTCGGAATTCGGTTCACTTTCATGCCTAAACAACGACAAAACACCTCCATTACTTGTTCCTTAAGTTTATTTTAAGTTTCCCCGTGATCGGTAGATTTGTCTGGAACTGAGAATATGAGGGTTCGGGGGGAATGATTTGGAACCTCGTTAGTGAGAAGTGACTAGCATTCTGTTGCTCTAAAGTTAAAAAAGATATATTTATAGTTGTGATAAGTAAAGTGAACATAGCAACAGAATAACGACGAGCTGAGACACAGGTCTGCCGATAATCATCAGGCCAAGCGGTCCGCCCTTCGTTCTATTACCATTGTCTATCACATCCCTGATGTCGGCCTATGGCACATATAATGCCCTAAGTAGCGCTTAAGACTGATAAATGACGGTCCTCTTTTGTACGCTATCGTCCGCCTCATCATCTGCGGGAACCTCTCGCCAGTATGTACGAGAGCACGAGACTGGCCATGCTGATGCCGCACAGGAAACCAGCTGCGAGCCCAACCCCGAGTAAGGTCTTTGGCTGTATCTGGTGATCATTTTGCGAGATATTTTCTTCAGTAAACTGTCAAGAATACCGTCGGTCAGTATGAAGGAAGTGGCAAGCACGCGACATATCGGTCGAACTCACGTCGCTGCACTGAACTGAGCTCGCCCAGGTAGCAATCTCGTCACGCTTCGAGTCTATTGGAAGGGAGTCCTTCAAGCTTTTGTAATGCTGATAAAGGGCTCTGTTTACAGTAACGTCGTGATAATCGTTAGCTGCTGGGATGCTGAGCTCGGTTAACATGACAATCCAACTTGCCTCCGTATGGCCGACACTTCTGCCTCAAAATCACAAGGATCTTCTATTGTATCTTGGTCATCAAGATCCAGAAGTGCATCAACCGGGACGCTATAGTGGGCGAGGCCGAGATTGATATCGATTCCATCCAACAATAACTTCCCATCTTCCAACGTGTACCACACTTTAGGTTCATTGGGATGCTGTCGATGGTACTCTTTCTGGAGATCTTCTATCCTTCCCTGATCCTCAAAAAAGGACTCTTCGAGTCGCTCGTTCTCATCCTCGTCCATGATCACCCAACGTTGTTCAGGTCCTCGTGAAGAAGGCTTTAGGCATCCTCCAACTATTTCCAGTTTCTTGCTAGTGTAGATGTAGGCCGAGTTGAACTTGCAGCGATTGAATTGAGGGCCTTGAATTCGGAGCGCTTCTCGACGTTGGCCCTGTTGGATTATAGCCGAATTATCCCTGCCGGAGGTAGACCCGATCAAATGACACATATCCCTTCTTTCATCCGGATGTAGGGAGTCAGCCGCCTTATTGAAGTACGCGAGTCTTGGGCGCTCCGGCCCAATCAGAGCGACCAGGAGCCTCTCTGCTGGAATACCGGGAGGACGATCTGGACCGCTCCATACGCCAAGGGGATCATATACGCTTGAGGCGTAGACGTATGCATAATACCGCTTGAATTCCATGCGTTCGACTTTCGCGACAAACTCAGGCCATTCAGCGAACTCCTGTCGTAGACCCTCCACCGAGATATTGAATGCTATCAGCATGCGAGGTTGAAACCGAAGCGGAGGAGGAGGCTGATACTCGTGGCTGAATGGGTCGATTCCCGATGGTGAGACCTCGTAAGGGGCCATTTCTGATGCCATGCCGGGCGAAGAGGGTACTGTTGAGGGGTCTAACGTAGATCAGAGACATGGGGAGGTTTAAATTCGTTGACTTCAGCGATGTAAAGGGTGGCGCACGTCTGATCTGGACACAATAGGAGGGAGAAGATGCGATTAACAGCGTACACATGCATAGCGATACACATATCTCCAGGCTTCCTTTCTGCATAATGGCAACCATGACTGCCACCCCGTACACATTGTGGGGTGTTATGTAAGCGGACTGGGGGTAGCGAATTGTGAGGTCTACAAACGGGTGAGCCCGAAATTACACTGCTTGGAAGCCCATGCGCCATCGACGGACTCCAGCGTTTTAAAGAGAGGTGCTTGTTCTCAGTAGCGCAAATCTCATAGCAATCCATACTCTCTCCCGCGACTCCCTTCCGTTCTCTCGTCGATACAGGGGCAGGTCCCTTTTCACACCCTATCCATTACAGCGTTTCATTTTACCGAAACTACGTATTTGATCCAATATCGAAATCTGGAGCGTCATCCTTGTCTTGCTTCCAAATCATGGCTCAACTCACAATCCAGGATTCAGCCACATCGAGGTTTTCGTCCACGGTTTGGACGTCCAGCCTGAAAACACCCTATCATTCAGCGTCCCTGTCAGCTCCTTTGGACCCGCAGGCTGACAGGACCGTTTCAGCATGCTATGAGCCGCAAAGCTACTCCAGCCAAGCCGGGTCTGAGTTGGCTTCCTTGGAGGGTCACATAGTCTGGGCTCCCGTCCAGATACCACACGCTTTGCAAAAGACAAGCGAGCAAAGATACCAAAATGCTCAGTCAAGCGTTTCCGCTTCCCCTTCCGGCTCCATCGTATGGCCGGTCTCGAGTTTACAGAATGCTCTTGACTCTCAAACAAACTCTCGAACAATCTATACCAGGTTACCTCTCGGTACAGAAAGTCCCTTCACAGATTATAACAGCATCCGCACGAGATTAACCTGCATTACGGGTTACGACTCCGTACGCTCTCGGGGTGTACCGCAAGGGCGGCCATGTCTTGTTCTTTTCGAGGATAAGCCAATTCGCGAGAAGTACATTGTAGCACCGATAACGGGTTTCGATGGGCAGATTGTCGGGAGCTCCAAGTTCGCTAAGCATCCATACTCGCGTACCCCTGGTCTCCTCAAGATGTTCTACCCTATGGATCCAACTCCTTCGTTTCGGGTACCTTGTCACCGGCCAGGGGTCGGACCTATTAGCTATTGGCAAAAGGCCGTGATTGTTCCCAAATGGGCCAAAAGGCAAGAGACACGCAGATCTCGACAACCTCAATATATTCTCCTCGGTAAGTCACCTTACTGAAGAGTGGGCACGCTCGAGGTTATCTTTGCCGACCCACGCCGCTTCCCAGGAGCTCCGGTTATGGTCGATAAAAGTGAAATAGAAATGGACTATAAAGGAAGTTGCATACTAGACGAGCTCACACTATCTCGTTGTCAAGGGGAGGCACTTCGCTTGATGTCGCGGTCGGAGATTGTGCGACACGATTTAGGTGACTCTGCACTTTGCTACAAACTAGAAAGGGAAGCACTTTTACTCATGCCTTAGTTTTGAAGACTTGATATCTAGGCGGCTTCGTGACTGGGCGCTAGCAGACTGTGCTGAGAAGGAGGCGCCCGGAGGACCGATTGAGCCGTGTTCCCTCAAAAGGTTTGAAGACTGGCGGCGTGGGCGCAGTTCCTACGACACTCTTCCACCCCGCGGAGAACACCCTAATGAGTTTGATGCCGCATGAACGACGTCTTTAAGTTGATGCATCAACGGGACGCGTAACGACGAGTTGGAGTGTCTATTGCCTTAGCGGGTTGTAGCTCCTAAGCCCACGGAAACCTTCGGCGCTGAATACAAAACTCGAAGAGTTGGTTTCATTATACAAAGAACTTGTCGTCGACGTGTCTCCATATTAGTAACAGTGTCGTAGGCTTTGCTCGCCTCGATGCTTGGATGTCCGCGTATTGTTGCATCAGAGACTAGCGCGACGCTGTACCGAAGCAGCAGCGAAGCAGTCAACTCGCTCGCACGCCCACAAACATTGGATGGTTTACGGAGACTAAATAGAAACGTAGATATCTGAATTACATGCACCAGGTGCTTGTGACTAAGGGGAACAAGAGGCCTTTTGCAGTGCAGCAACTAGCTGAGACTCGGTTCCTCAAGCTCAGGCGAGGCATTTGCAAAGGTCCAGTTGGAGGGGTTGGAACTCAACTCGCTTTCACGGCCAACCCTGACACAAATCCTTATTTTTACTGGATCGCTACGTGTAACTTCAAGGTACCTCCTGATCGGTGGAACCAGCCGATACGAAAGTTCGAGAGAAGCGATATGGAACCTCGCAAGTAGACACTAGCATTCCTTGCCAAAATTCGAAAGGGTGTCCAAATTTTGTGAATAAAGAGAGCATCTTAACAGGACAAAGACTAGTGGATACACAGCATAGAATCACCAGAACAGCCAGTAGCACTGATTATTGGCACTCCTCCTTTACCGAGTATCCCCTGCCTCATCACCGGTGGGAACCTCTTGCTAGCATCCACGAAAACACGAGACTGGCCGTGCTGATGCCGCACAGGAAACCAGCTGCGATCCCAATGCCGAATAAAGTGTTTGGCTGTATCTGATGATCATTTTGCGAGATATTTTCTGCGGTAAACTGTCACGGATACTGTCGGTCAATATGAAGGAAGTGGTATGCATGCGAGGTATCCATAAACTCACGTCACTGCATTCAACTGAGTTCGCCCAGGTTGCAATCTCGTCACGCTTTGTGTCCATCGGAAGTGAGTCTCCGAGTCCTTTATAGTGCTCATAAAGTGCTCTGTTGTACCGTAGCCCCGTGACAGATCGTCAATTAACGGTATAACAAGCTCGGTCAAACCATCAATTCAACTTGCCTGCGTATGGCTGACACTTCTGCCTCAAAATCGCAAGGATCTTCTATTGTATCTTGGTCGTCAAGGTCCAGAAATGCATCTACAGGGACGCTATAGTGGGCGAGACCGAGATCGATATCGATTCCATCCAACAATAATTTCCCATCTTCCAAGGTATACCACACTTCGGGTTCATCGGGATGCTGCCGATGGTACTCTTTCTCGAGATCTTCTATCCTCCCCTGATCTTCGATAAAGGAGTCTTCAAATCGCTCGTTCTCATCCTCGTCCATGATCATCCAGCGTTGTTCAGGCCCCCGTGAAGAGGGATTTAGGCTCCCTCCGATTATTTCGAGTTTCTTGCTAGTGTAAACGTAGGCCGAGTTGAGCTTGCAGCGCTTCAATGGAGGACCTTGAACCCGGAGCGGCTCTCGATGTTGAAGTTGTTGGGTCGTGGCCGAATCATCTTTGCCAGAGACAACCCGGATCAAATGGCACATATTCCTTCGTTCATCTGTATGTAGAGAATCCGCCGCCTTGTTGAAGTACGCGAGTCTCGGACGGTCCGGCCCAATTAGGGCGACTCGGAGCCTTTCTGGTGGAATACCGGGAGGCCGATCTGGACCGTTCCATACGCCAAGGGGATCATAAATGCTTGAGGCGTAGATATATGCATAATACCGCTTGAGTTCCATGAGTTCGACTTTCGCGACGAACTCAGGCCATTCAGCGAACTCCTGTCGCAGACCTTCCACCGAGATATTGAATGCTATCAGCATGCGACGTTGAAACCGGAGTGGTGGAAGAGGCTGGTACTCGTGGTTGAATGGGTCCATTGCAGACCGTGAAACACCATAAGGTGCCATTTGTGATGCCATGCCGGGCGGAGAGGGTACTGCTGAGGGGGTGAACATGTCTAGCGCATATGGCACAGACAGGGAAAGGTTTAAATTTGTTCACTTCAGCGAATAAAAGAGTGGCGTACGTTTGACCCGAACATAATGGGAGGGAGAAAATGCGATTGTTTGATATTAAGCATACACATGCATAGCGATACACACATATCCAGACTTCCTTTCTGCGTATCAAGGCAACCAATGGTGCCACGCCGTACCCGCTCTGGAGTGTGATGTAATGTAAGCGGGCTAAAGGTGGCGGATTGTGAGATTTACGAGCGGGTGAGCTCGAAAGTACTAGAGCATCTTGACAGGCCAAAGACTAGTTGATACACGCACATGGCAATGACCATCATGCCAAGAAGTTCGTACTTCGTTCTATCACCGTCGCTTGTTACGTCCCTATTCTTGGCCTATGGTACACGGAATGGCCAAAACGGCCCGTAATACTGATCGCTGACACTCATAATTTACAGGGTATCCACTGCCTCATCATCAGCGGGAACTTCTTGCCAGCATGTACGAGAACACGAGACTGGCCATGCTGATGCCGCATAGGAAACCGGTTGCGACTCCAATGCCGAATAAAGCATTTGGCTGTATTTGATGGTCATTTTGCGGGTTATGTTCTTGGGTAAACTGCCATAAATATCGTCGGTCAGTACGAACGAGACGCGAGGTATCATCCGAGCTCACGTCGCTGCATTGAACTGAGCTCGCCCAAGTTGCAATCTCGTTGCGCTCCGTGTTGATTGGAAGTGAGTCCCGCAGCTCTTTGTAGTGCTGATAAAGTGCCCTGTTTTATAGTGGCCCCTGACAATCGTCAGCCGATAGCATGACGATGGTCAATTCAACTTGCCTCCGAATGGCCGACACTTCTTCCTCAAAATCGCAAGGATTCTCTATCGTGTCTTGGTCATCAAGATCCAAATATGCTTCCACCGGCACGCTATAGTGAGCGAGACCGAGATTGATATCTATGCCATCCAACAATAATCTGCCATCTTCCAACTTATAAAATACTTCAGGCTCATCGGGGTGCTGGCGATTGTAATCTTTCTGGAGTTTTTCTATCCTCCCTTGATCCTCTATAAAGGACTTGCGGAGTCGCTTATTCTCATCCTCGTCCAGTATCGTCCAGCGTTGGTCGAGCCCCCGTGACGAATGCGTTAGACACGCTCCAATTATTTCCAATTTCTTGCTAGTGTAAACGTACGCTGAGCTGAACTTGCAACGATTGAATTGGGGGCCCTGAATTCGGAGCGGCTCTCGACCTTGTCTCTGTTCGATTCGAGATGACGTCTCTTCACCAGAGACAAACCCAACTAAATGGCACATATCTCTTCTCTCCTCTGGCTGTAGCGAGTCCGCCGCCTTGTTAAAGTACGCGAGTCTAGGACGGTCCGGTCCAATTAGGGCGACTCGGAGCCTTTCAGCTGGCCGACCAGGAGGACGATCGGGACCGTCCCATACGCCAAGGGGATCATATATGGATGAGGTGTAGACGTATGCATAATACCGCTTGAATTTCATGAGTTCGACTTTCGCCAGAAATTCAGGCCATGCAATGAACTCCCGTCGCAGACCCTCCATCGAGATAGTAAATGCTATCAGCATGCGCTGTCGAAATAGGGGCGGTGGAAGTGGCTGATTCTCGTGCTTGGATGGGCTGATTTCGAATGGTGAAATATCACCGGGCGCCATTCGTGAAGCCATTTCGAGTTGAGAGGTGCTGCTGAGGGAGCGAAAATGTCTAACGCTTGTGGCAGAGACAAGGGAAGATATATATTAGTTGGTTTTAGCGATTAAAACAGTGGCGAGACGTCTGATCTGGAGACAACGGGAGGGGGAGATGCGATTGTTTTCTGTCTTGTTCTCAACGTACACTTGTGTACCGATGCACGCCTGTCCAAGGATCCTTTCCGGAAAGCGCGCTTCATAGCAACCCAGTCCGCCAGGCCACACACATTATAGAGGGCGATGCAGAATATCAAGGGTAGCGGATTTTGAGATCTAGGGACGGCTGAGTTGGGAAATACACAGCTTGATAGCTCATGCGCCACCGATGGACTCGTGCAACTTAGAAAGAGACGTGCTTACTCTCAGACACGCATACCTTATAGCGATCCAAGGACTCTTCCGTGACCCTTCCACTCCCTCGCCAATACAGGGGCAGGTTCCTCTACACACTCCAACCATTCTGGTCTTTACTTTCATTAAATCTATCTCTTTGTTTCAGGATCAGAATTTCAAGCATCGCTTTTTCCTTGTTTTCGAGTCATGGCTCAAGTCACGGCTCAGGATTCAGCTATGAAGAGTATTTCGGGGGCGGTTTGGACGTCCAACTTGAAGACAGCCTTTCATCCAGCGTTCCCGTCAATTCCTTTGGACCCGCTTACCGGTGGGCACAATCCGCTGGAACATGAACCACAGAGCTGGTCCCCCCAAGCCCCGCTCGAATCCGGTTTCTCAGAAGGCCACGTAGTTTATGCTCCTCTACAGATTCCACACGCTTGCAGAAGACAAGCGAGCAAAGATACGAATTACAAAAGCCCCTTGATTCTCAAACGGACTCAAGAGCGATCTATACCGACTCACCTATTTGGACTGAAACCCCCTTCTTAGATTATAACAGCCTCTGCACGAGAGTAACTTGCATCACGGGTTACGACTCCGTGTACTCTCGGGTGGCACCGCAACGGCGGCCATGTCATGTCCTTTTCGTAAATAAGCCAGTCTTTGGAAAGTACATTGTAGCACCGATAACAGGTTTCGATGGGAACGTTGTCGGGAGCTCCGAGCTCGCTGACCATCGAAACTCGCGTGGCCCCGAGCTCCTTAGGATGGTGTATCCCATCGATCCAACCCCTCCATTTCGAATCCCCCAATCAAGAGTCGGACTGCCTGGCTATTGGCAAAAGGTTGTGATCTTTCCTAAGCGGGCCAGAAGACAAGAGAGGCGCCGACCTCGACGCCCTGGATATATCCTCCTCGGTATGTCCCCTTGCAGAAATTGAGCTCAGAACGCGCTCGAGGCTAGTACTTTTGCTGACACAGACCGCTTTCTACTAGGAGCTCCTGTGACGGTTGATAAGGATGAAATAGGGCGAAACTTTCAAGGAAGTCGCATAATGGATGATCTCGCACTATCTCGTTGTCAAGGAGAGGCACTGAGTTTGATGTCGACATACGAAATTCAGGGATACGATTTAGGTGAGTCGGTTCTCTGTACCAGAGAGGGGAAAGCATCGTTTACTGACGTTTTTGGTTTTGAAGACTTGATATCTGGTCAGCTTCAAGGCTCGGTGCTCGCAGACTGTGCTGAAATGAAGCGCCCGGAGCGCCGATTGAGCCGAGGTCCCTCAAAAGGTTTGAAAAGTGGCAGACTGGGCTGAGGTCATACGATACTCTTCCACCTCGTGTGGGACGGCTTAATTAATGGCATCGGGCACCCTGATGTGTTGGATGGTGAACGAGCGACATCTTTACGTTGATGCATTAACGTGACATGTTGGGGCTTCCATATGTCCCCTAAGCGGGTGGTAACTCGTAAGCCCACCAAAGCGTTCAGCGGCTCAACCCAAAATTTGAAGCGTTGGTTTCATTATACATAGAACTCATCGTCAACATGTATGCAATAGCAACAACAATACATGGGGCGTTACACTAAATAAGGCGCCTTCAGGACTTCCGCAGGGCCCGGCGCGTCATATCACACGACGGACTGTGCGAGACCATAACATGAGTGAGAGCGTAGCCACGACGGCACCAGATAAAAACATGGTGGGCCAGCTAATTCTCGACGGTTCCACTTCTTTGTTCCGCTTGGACTGGAGGGGAAAAATGTCAGGGTATTTCCAAACGAATCGGGTTTAAAATGCCTTTGAACTCACCTCCAGAGGCTCAACTTTCACCTCCAGAGGCTCAACCTTCGCCTCCAGAGGCGCAACCTCCTCTTCCAAAGGATCAACCTCTGCTTCCAGAGTATCAACCTCCACCTCCTGTAGATCAACCTTCGCCTCTTGAGGATCAACCTTCGCCTCCTGGAGCTCAACCTTCGCCTCCTGGAGTTCAACCTTCGCCTCTTGAGGATCAACTTCCGCCTCTAGAGTATGAACCTCCGCCTCCTGAGGGACAACCTCCGCTTCTAGGGCATGAACCTGCGCCTCCTGAGGGTCAACCGCCGCCTCTAGAGTCTCAGCCTCCGCCTCTAGAGTATCAGCTTCTACCTCTAGAGGATCAACCTCCTCCTCAGCTTGCTCTAGCTCCTTCAGGCTTTTGTAGTTTCGATATAAAGCACTAATTAATGGATAATATTTGGGTCAGTGGCGGAATTCCCAACATTCCACTCTATGGCGAGCGTTCCTACCTTCTGATTGCCCTCACTTCCTTTACAAAATCGCAAGGATC
>WSTX01005659.1:0-10698 GCA_019633405.1 Tulasnella sp. 408 | reverse complement strand
AAGTAAAAGTAAAGTACGAACCTCCCAAACGAGCCACGCCCAGGCATACACGTCGCTGGCTGGGGAGCGTAATCCATCCTCGATGACCTCGGGACTGCACCAGCGAATAGACGATTCCAGGCCTGTCGAGGTCTCCAGTGCTTGAAAACCGTTATTTCCATGAGGCTGTGCGAGGCCAAAGCCGTAAAGACGAGCCCTATACTCGGTGGTGACGAGAAAATGCCCCTTGAAAGAGTGGTCCGTTCAGTGACCATCAGAACTTCGTTCGAGAATACCCGACTTACGGATTTGATATCTCCATGACAAACCGGTGGGTTTATTTGATGGAGAAATGACAAAGCGTCTATTGTATCATAGACCTAGGAGACGGCAGTTAGCAGACTGGTGTACAGCGGTCATATCTCTTCGGCGACGCACTAGGGAGAGCTTTTCGGGTACTGAAAGATTGTGCGATTTGATAAATTGACAAACATTCCCGTTTGGCTCCCATGATGAGAGCAGCCAAGCTTCCGAGCGGTTGAAGTCGGCGTAGAAGCCAACGAACTTAGCGATGACTGGATATTCCGGGAGCATAGCCCACACCAGCGTCTCCCTTACGAACAGCTGACAAGGACCAACTTCAGCTCCCTAAAAATATCGACAAGCACCAGACCTACTCGTTTCTTTCTTGAAGAAATGAACATATTCGATATCTTCATCTGTTTAACGGCCACGAGTTGTGGTTTGCCATAGATCCCCACGGCCAGCCGAGAGGGAAGGTAGGCAGATCCATACAAGTGAGCGCGTCGAACGACACCGAAGCCCCCTTCTTGCCGATCGCCGTCGTCGAGAAATACAATTCTCCTCTGGTCGACTTCGAAGCTTTTGAGTTTCTCGAATACTCCGTCCTGCAGGGGATAGGGCACATCAACGAAGGGATTCCGGTCGTACTAGACTAGCGCTCACCACTACAGCATTCCTGCTTCCTGCTTCTGTCATCGTATGGATTGCTTGATATAGTCTCAATTGAGGTCGGGTGGGGGGGTCGATATAGACGGCGGAGCGGGGCTGGCCCGCGCAAGGTTAGGACCGTGATCAATCGAAAGAAGACGCCGGATAGACATACTAGATCTGAGACCTTGGACTTGCACACCAGGGCCGTCGGTCGCAGGGCAGGATCAAAACTCCAGCACTCCTTCATCAAGTCCCAAAGCTCGGGGTAATCCCTAAGACGGAGCTCCCCATCAAGGTGGGGTACAGGACTGTTAAATATATCGAGCAAAACGGCGTGTTCAGTCTTGGCTTCCTTGCGTGGCAATTCTCCTGTCAGAATCTACAATAGGTTCATGTTACCGTCGAGCGCAAACACAAGTAAAAGTAAAGTACGAACCTCCCAAACGAGCCACGCCCAGGCATACACGTCGCTGGCTGGGGAGCGTAATCCATGCTCGATGATTTCGGGACAAGACCATCGAATGGACGATTTCTGGCCTGTTGATGTCTCCAGCGCTTGAAAGCCCTCATCTCCATGTATGAGTGAGAGACCAAAGTCGCACAGACGGGCCCTATACTCGGTGGTGACGAGAACGTTCGCCTTGAAAGGGAATCTGTTCAGTGACGACCAGAACATCGTTCGAGAAGATCCGACTTACAGACTGGATGCTTCCATGACAAACCGGTGGAACCAGCTGGTGAAGAAAGGCCAAAGCGTCTATGGTATCATAGATCTAGGACACGGCAATTAGCAGGCTGGTGTACAGCCGTCGTGTCTCTTAGGCGACGCACTAGCGAGAGCTTTTGGGGTACTGAAAGCTCGTGAGCTTTGATGAATTGACTAACATTCCCGTTTGGCTCCCATGGTGAGAGAAGCCAAGCTTCCGAGCCGGTGAAGTCGCAGAAGCCAAGGAACTTAGCGATGCCTGGATGGTCCGGGAGCGTGGCCCACACGAGCATCTCCCTTGGGAACGGCTGACAAGGACTAATTTCAGCTCGCTAAAAGTATTGACAAGCACTAGACCTACTCGTTTCTTTCTTGGGTCAGTGGGCATCTTCGATATCTTCATCTGTTTCGCGGCCACTAGTTGCGGTGGGCGACCGATCCCTAAGACCAGCTGAGAGGCAAGAGGAGCGGATTCAAACAAGTAAGCGCGTTGAACGACACCAAATCCCCCCTCTTGCCGATCGTAGTTGGGAAATACAATTCTGCTATGGTCGACCTGGAAGCTTTTGAGTTTCTCGAATACTTCGTCCTGCAGGGGAGAGGGCACATCAAAGAAGGGATTCCAGTCGTACTAGACGAGCGCTTACCACTACAGCATTCCTGCTTCCTGCTTCTGTCGTCGTATGTATTGCTTGATATGGTCTCGATGGAGGTCGGGTGGCGGGGTTGATATAGACGGAGCGGGGCTAGCCCGCGCAAGGTTAGGACCGTGATCAATTGAAAGAAGACGCCGGATAGACGTACTAGATCTGAAACCTTGGACTGGCACACCAGGGCCGTCGGTCGCAGGGCAGGATCAAAACTCCAGCACTCCATCATCAAGTCCCAAAGCTGGGGGCAATCCCTAAGGCGGAGCTCTCCATCAAGCTGAGGCACAGGATTGCAAACGATATCGAGCAGAACAGCGTGTTCGGTCTCGGCTTCCTTGCGTGGCAATTCTCCAGTCATAATCTACAAATAGGTCCATGTTACCGTCTAGCGCAAATACAGGTAAAAGTAAAGTACGAACCTCCCAAACGAGCCACGCCCAGGCATACACGTCGCTGGCTGGGGAGCGTAATCCATGCTCGATGATTTCGGGACAAGACCATCGAATGGACGATTTCTGGCCTGTTGATGTCTCCAGCGCTTGAAAGCCCTCATCTCCATGTAGGAGTGAGAGACCAAAGTCGCACAGACGGGCCCTATACTCGGTGGTGACGAGAACGTTCGCCTTGAAAGGGTAGTCCGTTCAGTGACGATCAGAACCTCGTTCGAGAAGATCCGACTTACGGATTTGATGTCTCCATGACAAACCGGTGGGTTCACGTTATGTATAAAGGCCAAAGCGTCTATCGTATCATAGACCTAGGACATTTCAATTAGCAGTCTGGTGTACAACCGTCATCTCTCTGAGGCGACGCACTAGTGAGAGCTTTTTGAGTACTGAAAGATTGTTCGCTTTGATGAATTGACTAACGTTCCCGTTTGGCTCCCATGGTGAGAGAAGCCAAGCTTCCGAGCTCGTGAAGTCGGCGTAGAAGCCGAGAAACTTAGAGATGCCTGGATGGTCCGGGAGCGTGGCCCACACCAACATCTCCCTTGCTAACGGCTGACGAAGACCACATTCAGCTCCCTTAAAGTATCGACAAGCACTGGACCTACTCGTTTCTTTCTCAGTTTACTGTCCATCTTCGATATCTTCATCTGTTTAACGGCCACTAGTTGCGGTGGGCCATAGATCCCCGAGGCCAGTCGAGAGGGGAGATAGGTGGATGCATACAAGTGAGCACGTCGAACGACACCAAAGCCCCCCTCTTGCCGATTGAGGTCTTCGAGAAATACAATTCTCCTTTGGTCGACGTGAAAGCTTTTGAGTCTTTCGAATACTTCGTCCTGCAGGAGGGAGAGCACATTAGCGGAGATATATTGAATTGGACTAGACCGGCGCTTACCACTGCTTCTGCTCCAGCAGCCCTGCTTTCGGCGTCGTTCGTCGTCGACATCGCTTGGTGCAGTCTCATTTAGAATCAGATGGTGAGAGATAGACAGAGAAGTCAAGGGAGATTACACTTTGTCAGCCATGATGCGCCAGCCTCGATGTCGCGCGCTTCCAACGATGCCCGGCCGGCTTCCCACACTACCCCTGGGGCTCCAAAAACGAACCTCTCCCTCTCCCGCGCCATGAAGTCCGAAAGATAATGGAAACTTCTGGCCCTGAGTTGACGAATCAGTAGGGTCTAGCACGAGGCGACGCGTCAGTTAGTTTGAACCTTCTCTCACCACTCCATCTGACGCACATTCGCTGAGCGAGAGAGATGAGGAAGCAGTAACCTCCTTCTTGGGGAATTGCGAGACGCATTCTTGTTCCGAATACAAATACAATGAGCGATGCGATCATATTGGAGATGGACCCACCGCCCCGACCCTGGGTTGCAAGGGTGATTTAGCCCAGGACACGCCCACCATACGGGCATGTGCAGACGAGGCGCCGCGGCCCTTCTTGGTGTTTTTCCTTTCTCATTTAATTAATAGCACTCCTAAACTTCCGCCACGCATCCAAAGGGGAGGCAGAGCCGTTCAGTTTATGTCTCCTTCCCCTCACCTAAGCCAAACTCAAACCCTAGGACAGTGGCGTTTCACTCTCGGGATTGGTCTAACCATGACTATCCGTTCCTTTGATCATGTAAATGCCTGATTGTCGGGCGAGGAATTTCACTGCTCGTAAGCCTGAATGACTTTGAATTTCCTCGGAGGGGTTATCTTCCTTTTGTCCCTTCTCCCTCGCTTGGCGAATTCTAAGCCCTGGACACTCGTTCGTAATCGAACTTTGCCCCGGGTTTATAGTTCTGCACTCGGTTATTTCGAAGAAAGTGGTATACATGCAATAAAAGGTACACATGGAGTATACAAACTTACTGGTTTATCAGGTTAGCTTAGACGAGGATGGCCGGAGAAAATCGCACTTTTTTGGAATGTCCGTAGCCGGAACGCGGGTTATTAAGACTCTCCGTGACCGCAACGGATAGAAATCTTGAGACTGGCAGTGACGAGCTGCGGGAGTCGTCGTTGCAGTTTCTTCACATCGCACGGCAACGGTAACCGACGCTCCCAATTCATGAGCGTCTTCGGGATAGCGCACAGCCGCTCCAGCTCCCAGCCCCATGAATATCCGTTCTCTCTACGAGTCGCCATGGCAGCTTCGAGATGCAAAGCCGCCTCGTCGTAGCGCTCCACTTTGACCAGGACCTCCCCTTTCTCCTGAAGGTACATCGCGAGCTCCCATTGCTCTTTCCAGTCACGAGACACGGCGATGATGTGGTCGTACCAGAAGAGCGCCCCGTCCCATTCGCCTTGGATAACCTTCAATTGGCAGAGGTTCGAGGCGAGACGTTCCCAGTGCCGGTTCTTCGATAGTTCTTGATACAGCAGGCATGCTTCCTCCAATGCAGCCGCGGCTTCGTCGAGTCTGAGCTGACTCCGGAAGCATCCTCCCAGCTCCTCAAGTCCTCGCGCCAACTGCCAACGTGCCCTCTTCTCTCGAGCGATCGAAATCGACTCTTGATAACACTCTTCGGCTTCGCGATAATTCGCCAACCGCATCTTCACGCTGCGCATCGCACGCAAAGAGTTGCTCAGACCTTGCTTCCACGCAATGCTCCGAGCGATCGTGCTCGCCTCCGAAAGGGCGTTTAAGGCGCTTACGAGGTCGGATCGGTGGCTGTGGGTGACTCCGATGATTATGAGCGCTTTCGCCACTCCCAATCGGTCTCCGGACCCGGACGCAACTGCCACGGCGTCGCCGAGCGTGGATAGCGCCTTCTCGTACTGCGAGGTGAACCGCTGAATTTCGCCAATCCTCTCCAAGCATTGCGCCGTGCCGACGTCGTGTTCGTGCTGACGGTAGATTTCTAGGCTCTCCTGGAGGATCGGCAGCGCTTCGTCCGGCTTGCCTTGCACGTAGAGGGAAGACGCGACCCAAAACGACACATTCGCGATCCCAAGAGGGTCGTTGAGGGCTCGATAATGCTCGAGGGTGGTAGCTGCGATGGCGGCGGCCTTGTGATCGTCGGAATCACGATATGCTGCGGCTGCTTGCTTCCGTAGAACGCTGGCGACGCCTTTAGAATCCCCCTCCTCGCGGTATAGCCGCAAAGCCTCGTCGAGGTAGGCGAAGCCCTCGGCATGGTTTCCTTTCCAACTCTCCAGGTCACCCAGGTTCTCCAATAGCGCGGCTGACCGTGTCTGGGGATCGCTGTTCTCGGGCGTGGGGGTACAGCGAGGCTGTTGATGGGCGAATCAGTTACGTTGCACATGGAGACGGACCCTGGAATACTTACTAGGTACGTCACCGTGGTTTGGCACATCCTCGCCGTCGGTCGCTGAAGAGGATCCGCATTCCAACATCTCGTCATCAGTTCCCAGACCTGAAGGCATTCACTGAGACGGGACTCTCCGTCGACCTGGGGTAAAGGACTTTCGAAGATCTGGCGAATGATGACATAGTCGACGGAGGTTCCATCGTAGGGTAATTTCCCGGTCATAATCTGCAGTACGATAGTCGAAGTGACTACCGAGCATGGCGCAGATAATACCGGAGTTACGAATCTCCCAAGCTAGCCAGGCCCAGGAATAAATGTCGCTAGCTGGCGTGCGTGGTTCGCCGTTGAGGATTTCGGGAATGCACCAGCGAATGGACCCCTTGAAGCCTGTTGAGGTTTCGAGTCGGCTGAAGCCGCTATCTTCGTGCAGTCGTGCTAGACCAAAGTCGCAGAGAAGGGCCTTGTATTGGGCACTGACGAGAACGTTTGCCTTGAAGTTGCGCATGCATTCAGTAACCATTACGCAGTTCGAGAAAGCTTTCCTCACTGATTTGATATCTCCATGGCAGACCGGAGGGTCCAATTGGTGAAGGAAATTTAGCGCGTCGATAGTGTCGTAGACCTAGGAGTACCTCGTGGGTAAGCTGTGACGACCCCTATAATCCTCCATGCCCGACGCACCAACGACAGCTTTTCAGGGACTTCGAGGTTGTTTGCCTGAAGAAATTCGCTTATGTTGCCCTCGGGTTCACATGGTGAGAGCAGCCACGCTTCTGCGCGCTTGAAGTCCGCGTAAAAGCCAAGGAATTTGGCGATCCCTGGGTGCGACTCGAGACTGGACCACACTAGCATTTCCTTGGTGAACATCTGCCCAAAGTCCAAGTCAACCATCTGCGAGTATAATTATTAAACGTTTCTTACTCGTTTTAGGTCCACCCTCTTCCCAACTGCTGATATCTTGATTTGTTTGACGGCCACCAGGCGTGGTGGACCGTATCTAACCGAAGCTACCCAACTTGGGAGGTTGGCGGAGTGATGCAGTTCAGCCTGTTCAACAATGCCATAGCCTCCAGAGCTTTGGTGATCGCTGTCGAGGAAGACGATTCTCCGTCGGTCCACGTAGAACTTCTGCGACTTCTCGTATTCCTCGTCCTGTAAGGCGAAAACGGGATTTGGTGGAAATTTTTCGATCTGGACCGCGCGCGTGCTTACCACGGCTAGTGCTCTAGCACGTCTCTTTTCAGACCCTTCTCTCTCTAGCATCGCTTGTAACAGCCTTGGGAGACTCTCAGGGAGGAGGGATCCAGAGGATGATCGAGGGGTTGGTAGTTGTATGGGGACGGGTTTCTGGTGCCGCCAAGTTAACCCCTGTATCCCAATCGCGCGAGGTGAAACAACAAGGAAGCAGCCCGAAGCACCCATCGAAGCAAACTGTAGTCGTGGCAAAACCCTGGTTGTTATTTTTGGCACATACGACCTAAAGTCGAAGAAACTACTGTCGTACTTGCCGAGTTTGGGGACCACAAGCTTGGTTCAGGGGCGATACCCTACCGTAAGATGAAGAGGGAATGTATTGCATGTGACATGTGAGTTTCCTTGTCCAATTTATTTTCGCAGTGCATCGAAATGCTACCGGCGGCGTGCGTGGGGCGTCCGGGGCTACATAGTAGGGTTTTGCTACAACGCTCAGGGTCACGACTTGTCCCCGGTGCTTTTTCCCTGTTCAAAGTTTGGTGAACTGCCTCAACGAGGGACCACTACGGATGGTGTCATCAATTTCTAGTCCCGCGCCAGTAGACCTTTCATGTCTTTTGCACAGATTAGCGTACTAATAGGGAAATTCCTCCATGTACAGGCGGTATATACAGAATATGGGCTCTGGCACCGCAAGCACAGTTAAAGGGAGTGTAGAATATCAATCTATTTAGAACCTCCAATATCCCGTTTGTCCTTGCCCCGCACTTTCTTCTTGTGCTACAGAAGCCCATTCATTCAGTCTCGGTCATTCTCTCATCGACAGCAGGAAACCTTGAGGCTTGGCTCTCATTTGTTCACACACGTATATTCTTTCGCCGTGTGTCGTGCATCCAAGGAAGGAAAGAGACCGAAAGGACTATTTTGCATTGATTATCCTGCAGCACTGCTTCCGGTACGCGCTTCGCGTAGCCGGATCACAAGTGACCAGATCGGAGTGAGCTACTAATGCGCTTGAAATCTCACAGGCTCCGCTGCTGAATACAAGCAGTGGACACAATTGATTGTGCGACGAGTACCATATACTAACGAAGCGGACGGTTCCTAAGAATGTCGAGGGAGGAACTGACGGGTACCGGGTGAAGAAATCTGTGAGTATCAAGCTCGGTATTTCTCCACTGTGCACCGAACTACGGATGTATCGAATGTTGAGTGCATTGTGAATCTCGTTAAACTGTCAACCCGTTCGGAGACGCTGAGGTAGCAACTTCATCTCATCTCCGCATCGTATATAAAAGGCCCTAGAGAAGACTCTCCAACGAACCTTTTCTCGCTCAAGTGTCAGTGGGTTCTCGCGACCGGGAACCTCGGCGGCGAGCATGTCGAGCAACTCTGCTTGCATACATTGTGTTCGTGCTACTATAGAAAATGTCCCTGTACATGTAAAGAAAATTACAAAGGGCAGGTCTCGTTTGCCGCGTTGGCCCCGCACGAGGAAGGACGTTCAAAATGGATCTCTTTGGTTACCCCGTGACCGAGTTATGGAGGATCAGGGCTCTACGTGGTCCGGGGAGAAGGGAAGCTTGAGATAGGCGGTGACAAGCTGTGGTAGTCGTCGTTGCAGGTTCTTCAAGTCGCACAGTAAAGGTAACCGACGCTCCCACTTCATGATAGTCTTCGGGATGGTGCTTAGTTTCTGCCGCTCCCGGCCCCACTATGATCCGTTTTCCCTACGAGACGCGATGGCGGCTTCAAAATGCAATGCGGCTTCGTCGTATCGTTGCGTCTTCATCAAGATCTCGCCCTTCCGCTCCAGGTGATTTGCCACTCCCCAGTGATCTTTCTGGCTACGACACAGAGAGATGATGTGGTCGTACCAAAAGAGTGCGCCGTTCCAGTCGCGTTGGGTGTTTTTCAAATCCACAAGGTACGAAGCGACCTCCTTCGAAGACGCTGGTTGCGACAGTTCCTGCCACAATAGGCAGGACTCCTCCAATACAGACGCAGCTTCGTCAAGTTTTGATTGACTCTGAAGGCACAATCCCAGCCCCTTCAGCCCTTGCGCTACCCTCCAGCGATCGCGGATGCGTCGAGCAACCAAAACCAATTCTTGAAGAAGTTCCTTCGCTTCGTGATACTCTCCTAACCGCATCTTAAGGCGACCCTTCGAGTGCTAACCCGTGCTCAGACCTCCCTCTCATCCAACCATCCGAGTGATGCTGATAGACTCCGAAAGGGCGTCCGCCGCCTTGGCAAAATCAGACAGGTCGGAGCGGATGACCCCCAACTCGTGGAGTAGTACGTTCGCCAATCCCACTCGGTCACCCGACTGAGAGGCTACGGCTGCGGCTTCGTCTAATGTAGATAGTGACTCCTGCCCCTGGCCCGTGCTCCTCTGGACCTTTGCTATTCTCTCTAAACATTGTACCACGCCGGCCTCGTCTCCGTGAGTACGACGAATTTCCAGGCTCACCATGCCCAAACCCCCGTGGGACGGATCCTGGTCCTTGGAGACTGAATTTCTCTGACTTGCGACATGGAACCGCTCGAGCTTCTCAAATTCTTCGTCCTGGACGAAATAGGGCACATCAGCGGTGAGATTCTGAATTGAACGGTGGGACAGGCACGGAGGGAAAACCGGAGTTAGCGGCGAGAGACTTCCTGTACAACTACGACCACCATAGAATTTCGACGTTTCCAACGGGATCACTGTTTACCACCGCTTGCGCACGTGCACTCCTCTGTTCCATGGGTTTTCCCGAGGACTTCGTCTGGGAACTTGTGGTGCGAGAGGGAAAGAAAAGTGGCCAGGGATGATGCTCTGTCGCTGATGTCTCGGCCTCAACCTTTTTGGGCTTTTGAGGCTCCGTGTCCTTGAACCCGTGGACAGAGATCGTGGTGTGAAGCAACGGGGGGGGGGGATAGTAGTATATAGAGTAGAGTAACCTGTTGTATACACTGTTCGTAGATATAAGAGTAATTCCATGATATTCAAATGAGAATTAAACTAGACCGCCTTTTATAGAGCAGTTGTACATTTATATATAGTTAAGAGAGAAAGAGAAATTCCCTTAAAGGATAATTCCGTATTGGTACAAGGGGATTAGCCGCCCTCGGTATCTTAATTGTCTAACTACCCACGCCCCACTAAATGTTAATGGGGGAGCGGGGCTGTCGATACAAGGTTAGAAACGTTATAAAGTGGCAGAGGATACCGAAGAAACGTACTAGTAACGAGACTGTGACCTTGCACACTGGGGCTGGCGGTCGCAGCTGAGAATCGGGATTCCAGCACCCTTTCATCAAGTCCCAAAGCTGAGGGTAATGTCTAAGGCGGAGCTTCCCATCAAGCCGGGGTACAGGATTGGTAACGATATCGAACACCACAGCGTGTTCGCTCTTGGCTTCCTTGCGTGGCAATTCTCCAGTCAGAATCTACAATAGGTTCATGTTACCGTCGAGCGCAAACACAAGTAAAAGTAAAGTACGAACCTCCCAAACGAG
>WSTX01005656.1:0-10761 GCA_019633405.1 Tulasnella sp. 408 | reverse complement strand
CTGTTAATTCTGAACGTGAAACTCTTCCAAGTGTAGACTCAGCTCGTAAGTGCTCTACCTCGTTGCCAGGTGTGTTTCCTATAGGTGCAGAACCAACCGCATTGAGACACAATCTCGAGAAAGATATAGCAACGCCAGCCTGCTCAATCACTTTACTGACTGGGGATATCGGAAGTCGTTGTGATAGGCAAGAGGGTTGGGAGGGTCGATGTGCTACACTGACGGTGCACGCGGAGAGCCTTGGCGCCCACCCTCAGCACACGTTGACTTGAGTCGTAGAATCTCTACGTACATGAGACATTTTAAACTATTTCTAGCTTCTTTTTTGGGTGAATGGAAATTCGGCGAGGCTAGTCTCAGTCCACTAATCGTTCGGCTCCGCACACCGCCCGCTCCTTTGAGTTTCAAGAACGTCTTTCGCTTCGCTCCCTCGGATGCTGACCCGAGGATTTACGAAGTCCTTCGGGCTTCGAGTAAGTATTACATTTCTTTTGACCATCGTATTCGTGCATGCCAACGCAAGAGAAGCAAGAGCCAATATTGCTGACGGATGAACTTTGGCGCCTAACTCTGAAGGAGCTGAACGGTTTGATTTATGAAATGACCAAGTACTACCCCTCCCATTTGGAGTTTGAACGTCTTGAAATCAACAAGGTACCGAGCGGTGTTGAAGAGTTTCCCGGCGCCTCCGTTGGCCTGGTGAGACGTTCCGACGTGCAGGCGCGACCTAATCTACGTGAGTGATAAATTAAAACAATGCTTGGCGTGCACGGTCGACTCTTTTGGGATTCCCAAATAGTCTGGGCGTCCAATCCCCGAGAAAGCCTGATTCCTCCTCAAATGAGTCTCATGCTAAACGGTAAAGGTCAGGAGTTTGACGAACATAGCAATCGGGAGATGATGATAAATTGATATATTTTACACGAGCGGATCGCCAAGAGATAGTATAGTCAGCTTAATGTGCAAGTGACTAGCGGTAAGCGCCGTTGTGCGACCGTCACAGTGAGATCCTTCGCCAGTACTAAGAGATCCAGTCGGGATGGCGGGGTAATCTTGCGGGTCGCATGAAAAAGACGAACGTAACTTGCATTAGGACGTGTGCAACGAAATAGACAGCAATGAGCAGAAACAAAAACAGTCATGTATATGACAGAAATTAAGAGAAGTCCAGAGAAAAGTTGAAGCGAACGCCAAGCCCTTGGCATCAAGTGTGGATACATATTCTACAACCTCCAGCCCGCACTGCCGATGAATTTTCTGCGACTGACGCTCAAATCAACGACGCAGTCAGGGAGAGCCTCGGGTCGCGTTGGATTGTGTGCGGCTATCCTGCTTTCGTTCAGGTTGCACATATCATCGCCAGGGATGAAAGTTTCAAGGCCAACCGGAATGTGAGTGGCCATTGTGCTCTAGTCCGCAAAAACATGCCAGACTCACCTACAATCTTTATAGCTTGAAGGACTAAGAGACTGGTCGCCCCAACTGGCTACATTCCACAAAAATCAAACCGAAAACCTTCTCGTTCGTACGCTTGTCTCGTTCTGGTCGCCCCGACGCTGCCTCATCCTCACTGCGAATAACCGATTTCCAGTTTGTCCCAACTATCATCGAGAGTACTACGATGGCATGATTGCAATTGTCCCTACCCCGCCGGCGCTTGAGTAGATGAAAAAACAGGAACTTAAGGACTTCGAGCCTACGGCAGCAAGCAGTTGCGAACGGTCGCCCTGACCCTGGGCGCACGCTTCTTTTTCCACCGCACGATATTTTACTCCTGATATGGGCATATCCTCTGAACGTATGTTCACAGCTCCCCGGTGGGTTTGAAGTTGTCCCAACAAGTACTCACCCCCTTACTCAACGTGCTCAACGTAACGGACAGTCCATACATAGCTACCAGCTATGTTTTCGATTCGATTGGGTCCACGAATTACTGCAATAACTCCCTCAGTGTCTTTCTGTATCCTCTCCTAGTGGCTGCATACCCACCCTTGATGATGAGTTATATCCTTCGCCGTCGTTCCGACCAGGTCGACAAAGCTCAGGCCGAGGTGAGGGAGCTGGTCGATCTTTACAACAGAACGATCGCTCTTTCCAACCCCGTACCGGACTGGGTGCTTGCGGCTGCGGCTGAATTAGCAAAGCTACCCATTCCTCGCGACCCTCGGTTGAACCAATCTGGTAACATGTCGATGATGCCCGCCATTTCGGAGGCTTTCCACAGCGGCGCCGTAGCGACCAACGGGTCCATAGCAATCCAGGACTTGGGTCCGGGAAGCCCCATCCAGGCGCCCACGGACGGGAGCGAGGGTAGTATGAGGGATGATAACCCTTGGCAGCTGGATCTCCTGGACTATGATGATGATCCTATTATAGCATTTGCTCCTCTAGCAAACAGACCCCTTTGGAGTGATGAGCCGAGACGGTTCGACTCGATGCTGTTCGCCACACCTGCCGATTTTGGAAATAAGCCCGAAGATGATTAACAACGACTATTAATGCCTCTTCATGTATGCTTTAGTGACCGGGTTCAATAATAGTATGCGTTGATTTGGTGCGAGCGTCTGCTCCAAACTCCCGGACTGCCTGAAGTCAACACAAGGTCCGATGATCTATGGGTGTGGGTCAACATGGAAATGAATATTAATGACAGCTCTGGGCCGGCCGTGTTCGAGCGCGCCGAGCAATAACTCAACGGGAAGGATGGGTTTTGGTCGAAAGGAAGGTGGTGGTTGCGGAGTGGACAACGGCTAGTCATGTGCGCGTGTGGATAGTGATTAGAACAATCGCAGTCGCAAGAGTTTTCTGTGCAAGGGTTCCAGGTAACGACATCGCATCGCACAACATTAATCCTGCTAGAACACAAATATCTCGCATGCCTTCAACAAATTTGTGGTAGTTAGACTTTCTGTCCGTGTTCGCATTGCGACCGGGGTACCCCTCCTAACATTTCCTCGTACCTACAGTCGGGGTTGGAGGAGATTTTGAGGTTCGAAGTCGGATCGCGGGCCTCCTCGTGGTGGACCTTGGTAACGCTCATAGAGTTACGAGTGGCTAGACCGCGAACGCAGCCAGACTTTACTTTCCTTAGGCTTCTCGACACTGGCGGCTATGCTCCCCATTCGTTCTTGGATCCTAGTCGCTTCGCGAACCGTCCCCTCTGAGCGTCAAATATACAGTAAGTTGCGTTACTCCGAAGCGATTCTTCTGCACCACTCTTTAGGTTGGAGGTATTCCTGGTCGAAACTTAGCTCCCCTCTGGGTTTGAATATGTCCCAATACATGCTCCCTATTACCTCCAGGTGTACAACGCAACAGGTTTGGACAGTAATGGCAAGCCTAACACCTACGTTTTTGATTCGACTGGGTCCGTGGAGCACCGCAATAGCTCCCTCAATGTGTTTCCCTACCCTCTTCTACTGGCCGCATACCAACCCTTGAATTATCCCGGTCACCATGAATCCGACCGAATCAAAAAGGCGCGAACCGAGGTGATGGAGCTGGTCGATCTTTACAGGCGCCAGGTCTCTCCTTCCAACTCTCTGACGGATCGAGCGGTTACAGCGAATTTGGGGGTCCAACGCAATCCCTCTGACCCTCAACCCAACCAATCCGGGAATATGTCAACAGTGCCCGCCCCTCTGGAGACTTTCCAACTCGGCACTGTTGCGACCGACAGGGCAGTAGCAGTCAAGGACCAGGGTCTGGGAAGCGTCATTCAGATGCCTACGGACAGGGGCGAGGGTGGTTTGAGGGATGAGGGGCCGGTGCAGGTGGCAACGGAGGATCTCGTGGACGGCGATAGTGATACCGTTGTAACACCTGCTGTCCTCTCTAGCATACTGAGTTGGAGGGACGAGGCGTTTGCCTCCGGATCCATGGGGTTTGCCACACCCCCCGACTTTATCAGTAACCCCGAAGATAATCAACAACGACTAGGAACGCCGTCCTGTGTATGGATTAGTGAATGGATTCAATAATAGCATGCGTTCCCTCAGTGCAAGAATCTGCTCCCACCGGAGTGCCCTGAGTTCAACACAAGGCTCCAAATGGTGTATGGGTATCGATCAACAGTGAAATAAATGACAGCTCTGGTCTATATGTGCTCGCTGGGCAACATATCAACACGAAGAATAGGCTTTGGTTGAAAGGAGGGCGGCGGTTGCTGAGTGGATGACAGCTGGTCATGTCTACAGGTTGCGTGGATGACAACAGCAATAAAGAACAATCATCATCGCAAGGATTTCTCGAAGGGTTCAGGGTAAAGACGTCGCATTGCAAAACATTAATACTGCCAGATTACAAAGGTCTATAATCCACCTTCTCCTCAACAACTTTCTACCATCCTAACACCGCGTTCTTCACCGAACCGAAGAACACTCGCAGGCTGCTGCTGCTGCCCGCCTGCACCTCCTTCAACCTGTTTCGCTTTGTCCGCCGGCCCCCCTTCATCAACAGGCTGCCGAGCTCTTGGCGCGGGCGTCGGGACAGTGGTCGTGTTGCTCCTGAACGCGCTTGCTGATGGTTTTAATCGGACGGTACGGGTGCTGTTGCCACCGAGCGAAGCCGGCGTAGGTGGAAGCTGCGAGTAGTGTTGTGCCAGAGCTGGCCTCAGGCCCCGGCCAGCTCGAGCCAGCCCAAGCTTAAGCCCGCCCAGGTAGTGGGCCGGGACCTAAGCTCAGATTCTCAGCTTTCCCAAGCCCGCCCGCTGGGCTCACGCCTATCAACGCCTCAGGAAGGTTCCTTTTTCGGGTAAGTCCCATCACGGAGATAGACGGTGTGCTGAGTTGGGGACCGCGTACTTCCCCTTTTGGTAATGATGCCGGGCTCGAGCTTCGCTTCGGTCGGCTTAGGCCGAGCTTCAAGAGGGGGCTCGAGCTGGAGCCCACAGGAAGGTCAGGCTCAAGCTCGGCCAAGCACGGCCCGGCCCGGCCAGCTTTGCCCAACACCCCCCGGTGTCCTTCCTGCCAGACCGTTTCCCTAATCAGTATCTCTCGGCATCTGCTTCGCTTGGAGGCTGTCCTTAGAATAAAAGCTAGCACCTTTTCATCCATCTGACTCACTGCAAGTAAACTCTCATCGGCACACGAAGGCCGCTGTCAGACGTTCATTCAAAGAGAAAGTCGGCTGCAAGTCCTATTCCCGACCTTAGGTGAGTACTAGTCCAAACCTGCTCACCCACTTAACTGTCAGATATTACGCTAATATACATGGCTTTCCTGCAGACTTTCTCCCATCAAAACCAAGATCAAGCCCGATGGATTACATGAGTCAGCTGCCCATCGAGCTTCTCGCCCACGTTATCTCCCTTTCACTGGACACACTGAACCCCAGAGATCGACTGATTCGCACCGAGACACTCCGCCTTGTCAATAGAACGTGGCAAGCTGTGATAGACTCGACTCCCGACTTCTGGGCGTGCATTCCCAATGAGCCCGATTCCTTGGAGAGGACCAAAGGCTGGATCCAAAAGTCGGGGCAAGTTCCTTTGCACATCGTTTCCACCAAGTATGGACGGCCTTTTGAGCGATACATGCAACTAGTTACCCCTCATATTCACCGGTGGCGCAAACTGGAGATAGCCTATTACTACGACGTGTGGAAATACCTCAGCAAACCCGCGCCAACGCTGGAAGAGCTTCTTATCTCGGATTGCCACAAGGGTTCAGACCAAATTGCATTCAAGGGCGTTACTCCATCTCTTTCCTCCGTCGAGCTAGTCCGCGTCACGATCCCGGAGAACATCAGCTTCCTTCGAAACCTGAAGGAGCTTCGGCTACAATTGACGGTATATCGGGATGAAGGATGTCATCTCAGCAAGTATTGTGATATTTTGGATGCGTGTCCGGACCTGGAGAAGTTGCAGCTCGATGCGTTTGCCATCAAGTATCCTTTAGACCAACGACCGGTCCTTCTTGCCAAGCTCTCGTCATTCAGTATCAGAGGAAATCCATGGAACCCTGACTGCTTGGAGGCCATACTCGACATGATCACTGCACCCTCCCTCTCAGACTTCTCTCTACCATTTTATCAGAACTGGGTACCGCCGACCATGAACATCCTCTCCCCACTGTCAACCGATCTCCTTCGCGAAGGCACGAGATACCAAATTTCTATATCCTATGGCCAGTTTTACGTCTCAACCGATGCCGTGCAGGACAAAGCCCAGGCGGTCCCAAATTTAACCTTTGATCTATCATGGTCAGCGCAATCAGGGGAGGTGGCACTCAAGTTATTCCAGTCCTTCGAAAATGCCGCTCCTTCATCCGCTCTCGTGGACGTTACTTTCGATCAGTCGCGGTCCACGGAAACCATCCTCAACTACCTCAAATCAGTGTCAGAAAGTGTGGACGGGATATTGCGCTATCCTCTCCCACAGCTACACAGTATTAAGCTGAATCTTAAAGGGAAAAGTAGAATCCCTTGTAAAGACTTGCTCATCAACCTCGCCCAGGTCAGACAGGACGTTCCGACCATCAGAGTATATGATCGGAGGCACCAGAAAAAGTCGGGCATCCGAGTTTCTCAATGGGATCCCGAAACCTCGTCGTTTGTCTCAATATGATGAAGGCTGATGTGTTGTCGTGTGCCGCCGGAGCGAGCCATCACGAACGCTGTATATGATGATATCGGCTCAACATCCATGATACTTGCGATATCCCTTAAATAAAATTCCCGCATCTCGGTTTGCCATCCACGGAGAAGTAATTATAATGAATGAAATTTAGTGTCTCCGGCTCGCTGGAATGAACTCAATGTATGTACGTAACTTTAATTTGGACAAAAACCCCCTTTACCATATCCATGCAACACTGCCTTCATCGTCGAGCTCAAAAGACGTTGTTCGAGTCCTAACAGAAAGCCGCCTAGAAGTCGCTCTTATTGACCTGAAACATCTTGCTTGTGGCGAAGACGTTGTTGTAGTCCCTAAATGGAAGAAACAGGTTTAAATTACCCGTCGATGACTTGTAAGGTGATAACCGGTACATACTCGATGTCGACGGTCCAGCCATTCGACGAAACATCAACGCTACCCATTGCGAAGCTAAAAATCCCACAAGTTTCAGTAAGATGTAGATGCCCCAGGGTGTGCTATAGCGTGGCGCACTAATAGCCTCCGACATTTGCTGAGTTTGAGGTAGCCGCCGAGATTCGTAGGCTGCGAACGCTGCAGGTGGTGACTCCTGGGACAGATCCTGCATCACCGGTCAGCATTATCGTTCTTCATGGTAGGTCTATTCAATGAGACTCACGGTCCATCGAGCACCAATCCAAATCTCTCGCACCCTCAGCGTCACATGCCCGCTCTTCCTCACAGCCGTCACCACACCACACTGATTCGAATATACAGTCTCCACCCAACCCCTCGTCGACCTGTCTCCATCCACATCCATGCCCCCCTTTGCGGAACCGTCTTCGACGACCTTTGCGGATTTGGTGAGGAACTGCTCAACTGCCGACCTTCATTCTCCTGGGTCGGGAAACCGAAGATAGTTCCCGAGTAGCTGCCTCGAGGTGCGGTAACAAAGTCCTCGGTGGAAGGATGGAATGGGATATTAGATTCGTAGGTGGTGGACATGGACGAGGTTGGAGTGAACGGAGTGGTTGATCGTCGCAGTGGGTGGGAGCTGAGGAAAGGATACGCGACGTTGGTTTCAGAAAGCACGGAGAGAAATATTTGCTATGCTGGCCCTCCAAAAAAATGCTAACCACACGGGAACGTTCAACGAGCAATCAGCTAAACTGATACAGGGCCACGGCCCGTAACACCGCACTCACTCGGTAGTGCCGGCGCAGGTTTTCTCCTGCCACATACCCACCCTCGGCCATACACAACGTCAGTGGAGCAATCTCATCGTCTTTTACCGATATAGGTGTCCTCGGCGGCCTTCCCTTTACTCGGTCTCCCTATAGACAGCAATGACTCCCTGCCAAATCGCGGTTGTTCGGAACGTCCAGTTAGTCACGGTCATCCGTTCCCTTCTTAACTGCAGTCTTTTAAATAGCAGCCACAATGGTAAGGTCAGGCACTCCCGCGAGCGTCTCAGAGGAAGGGATGGTCACCTAAAGGATGTAGTGAAAGAATCGGTTACAGGTGAACCTGGAGGAATGTTCAACGAAAGGCCGAATTCACCGCACTCTCTCGAATCTAGGCTGGAATGCCCTTGCAAGAAGTAAATAAGTCCATTGGCTTCCAGGGCTCGCCTGAGCTTGAGGTGTCTCTGTTGATGAGCGCGCGCTTGGCAGCAGCTGCCTCAGCTACAGGGAGAGAATTGGATACAGGCCATGAGCTCTTCCCGGACCGCTTACGAGCCAGAACAATCAATAAAATATCTTGTGTAGAATACGTGCGCATCCACTTCTGTCAGTCCTATTGTATTCATGTTGTTCAAGTCTGGTCCCGTGGGCTGAGGAGATAGGGGGTGCTTGGTCAGCTGTAGAGTATAAACGGACGCAAACCCCGCCGCCGCCCACTTACTTTCTTCAACCACCTGCTTCACCCTCTCTGACGTGTCTCCGGCCTCAGAACGACCTCAAGAGCCAACGCACGACAATGATGCTTCTGTTTGTAGCTCAACCTGACGGGATCTCTCCTTTGCCGACAACGACGACCAGCTCGAAGCAACTTCCCAACCGCGATCGCATGTCCTGAGCGTTCAGGAGGTAGCCTAGCTGGGTGGTGGGGTAAGTTCGAATCTAAACTGAAAATTTTCCGACTCGACCTCCTCACTCAACCTCGTCGCCCCGATCTCGTCCAGGAATCCCTTTTTTAGTTCTAAGCCCGGCACGTTGGGGAACGACCCTAGTTCAATTACCCATCGTGACGAAGCAGGCAAAGCCGAGTTTCTCGCATGTCTGGATTTTCTTTTTCTTCTGCGTCACCTTGCTCCGGCATCGTCGACGCGGTCCTCCTCCTAATCATTCCTTGTACCTATCGTCAAGGATGGAGAGGACATTTCGGCGATTACCCCTACCCAGCAGCCCCGACCTCCGCTGAGCAAGTCTGGAAGCGCGATCGGATGTCCTGAACGCTCGGGACAGTGGCTTCCGTGGGTGACGAAGTAAGTCCAATCCTTCATTCGTTGACCATCCCCGACCTCATTGTACCACCCCACCCTAGTCGCCCCACCGAAGTTTAGGTCAACCGGTCATCATTACTACCGTCACGTCGGGAAAAGACCTTCGCTCGAGTACCCTTCTGATGACGAAGAGGTAAAGCCGAGATATCTCGCATGCCTTCAACAACTTTGTGGTAGTTAGATATTCTGTCCGTGTTCGCGCTGCGACCGGGGTACCCCTCCTAACATTTCCTCGTACCTACAGTCGGGGTTGGAGGGGGATTTTGAGGTTCGAAGACGGATCGCGGGCCTCCTCGTGGCGGACCTTGGTAACGCTCGTGGAGATACGAGTGGCTAGACCGCGAACGCAGTTAGACCATAGTTTACGTTGACCTCTCAGGACTTGCGACGCCCTGTAGTAAGGACCTGGAGACGTTCTTAGAATGGTTCGAGCGTAAATGTGCTGCCTTAGTAATCCTACAGATTCGAATACATGTTTTTTCAAGTCATATAAATCGAAGCCTCAGTCGAGGGGATAGGACTTGTCATCTCCTTCGGGCGTCAAATGATACCTGGAGTGCAAAGAGCCTGTCGTATCGGTGGCAGCATCATTTCGTGATTCCCCCGCAAACGACTTTCTTAGCTACGTCACTTCCTTGGCACTAGGCTGTAGCCTGTAGCTGTTTATGGATGTGTCCGAGACATAACATGTCGGCGATGCCCACCATTCCGGAGGCTTTACACAGCGGCGCCGTAGCGACCAACGGGCCAATAGCAACCCGGGACTTGAGTACGGGAAGCCTTATCCGGGCGCCTACGGACGGGAGCGAGGGTGGTATGAGGGATGATAACCCTTGGCAGCTGGATCTTCTGGACTATGATGATGATCCTGTTATGGCATTTGCTGCTCTACCAAGCAGACCCCTTTGGAGTGATGAGCCGAGACGGTTCGACTCGATGCTGTTCGTGACATCTGCCGATCTTGGAAGTAATTCCGAAGATGATTAACAAAGACTAGTAATGCCTCCTCATGTATGCCTTAGTGAACGAATTCATTGATAGCATGCGTTCATTTGGTGCGAGAATCTGCTCCAAGCTCCCGGACTGCCTGAAGTCAACACAAGGGCCGATGATCTATGGGTATGGGTCAATATGGAAACACATGACAGCTCTGGGCCAGACGTGTTCGCTGAGCAATAATTCAACGCGATGAATGGTTTGGGTCGAAAGGAAGGTGGTGGTCGTGGAGTGGACAACGGCTAGTCGTGCTATGTGAGCGTGTGGATAACAGCGGTGATTAGAACGATCGCGGTCGCAAGAATTTCCTGCAAGGATTCCAGATAACGACGTCGCATCGCACAACATTAATCCTGCTAGAACACAAAGGTCTATAATCAACCCTCGCCTCGACAAAGATCTACCATCCCAGCACCGCGTTCTTCACCGAACCGAAGAATCCTCCAGTCGCAGGCTGCTGCTGCGCGCCTGCACCTCCTTCAACCTGCTTCGCTTTATCCGCCAGTCCCCATTCATCAACGGGCTGCTGCGCTCTTGGGGCAGACGTTGAGGCAATGGTCGCGTTGCTCCTGAATGCGCTTGCCGATGGTTTTAATCGGACGGCACGAGTGCTGTTGCCACCGAGAGGAGCAGGCGTGAGTGGAGGTTGAGACATTTGCTGAGTTTGGGGTTGCTGCCGAGATTC
>WSTX01005655.1:0-10788 GCA_019633405.1 Tulasnella sp. 408 | reverse complement strand
GAGAGAAAGAGAATGGTCGATGAAAGCAGCTCGAATTGAATCGAAGCAGTTCCAAACACCGCTGGTGATGCGAGACGGGCTAGTGCCTGGTTTAGCGCGAACGTCACTCCCCTGGACAACAGCTGGAGTAGCATCAGCGACGATGCGATCCCGAGTGCTTTGGAGGAAAGGGATGACTGTGATCCCGCATTTGAGGACATGGTAACGAGGGACGATCACACAGCGTGCGTTATGTGTCGCGGAGGTGGGTTAGAGAGAGGGATAGGTGGAAGGACGTGGAGGTGCCTCGCGTCTTGTCCGTCGGTCTCCCACGGTTGAACTAGTAATTCTGACCGTACCTTGTTTCTCCCTCCCCCACTCAAGCATGGGACGTCCGCTATACTTCGAAGAGCTACTCAACACGCTCAGAGCAGCTCCTTCAAACACGTCCCGGGATGCGGAGCAAAATCTCTACTACGAGCTCGAGAGAGCGAAACCCAAATTCTTCCAACTGTTCGACCTACCACCAAGAAACGCAAAAGAGAAACAGGACATAGAAGCAGGTAGGCGATTCGTGTCTACGCATCTAAGCGTGTCTAATAGTATCTGCAAGGCGTTGCAAAGCTTCACGGGCAGTCCACCGTTTCACATTTCAATCAAACATTCAAGAACGAGACGCTCTTCCTCGCCCAACAACTCAACTGCTCAGAGCTATATTGCGCTGGCCTCATCGACGACGTCGCGGTACTCGACAAGTTTGGAAGACGCGCAAAAGCCGAGGATGCTGTCGCTAGGTTGCACGACGAACGCGTATTCCTGTTGGCCTGCCTGCGGTACATCTTCGAAACCGCAATGAACCCAGTCGGACTCTCGCCGCGTCTAGCCACCATCATCCGGAAATACGCCCTTGAACTCATTTCAAGTCCATGTGAGCTTGGCGACAACAAAGGAAGAGGAAGACTAGGGGAGAAGATGCTCCTGGAAATCGACAGACTGTCCAAGGCGATGGACACTATCCAGGCGGCGCTTGTCAACGCTCCGACAGCCACGACAGGTGAGTGCACTCATTGGTTCAGCAATGCGATTTCCAATCTTATTTATCTCTCCCTTAGCCACTAGCTTCGGCGAAGCCATCCTGAGGGTCCGGCTTGACCGAGTTCGATACGAGCGCCGACAACTGGGCCATCTTCTCTTCATCTTTACCGCCGCTCGGGAAATGGACAGGAATGGCGTGGTTAGCCTTGTAAAATGGCTTTCCTCGGCCAAAGCCTCCGACGACCTCGTGTACTACATCCTTACCGCTGTACTCTCCGCCCTCAATCCCACACCAGAACCGGAATCCCAAGATGCCCCTCCACCTCCTCTCCTTGGTGACGGTACCTTGATGGTACAGATAAACTCCGCCTTAGAGCAAGTGCAATGGACGATGCCCGGTCTCAAGGCATGCGTCAAACTCCAGTGGTCCCTCTGGGTCCTGGAAGTACGGAGGAGCGACCCACACGTACAAGGAGATTTGACGGGAATTGAGAAGGATGTCGAAGAACTCGCAGTCTCGGCCATTAAAGCGGACGCGTTCAAGTTCGCGAAGGACCTGGTGGTCCGCTCCAAGCCCACCTCACAGGACGCAGCGGACCTAATACAAGAAATCGGAACCACGAACGATCAAGGACTGGAGGAAGAAGTCATGGACGCCGATTTCCGGCCATATTTCCTCCTCCAACTCGACGTGCTGGTTCAGTCTGTCATCTCGCGGATGAGCCCCACCCTCCGCCGCCTGCGAACGAAGGAGGATGACGTCGAATACGCTGCATCCCGCGCCATGCGACTATCGATGAACACGTCAACACTCGATGCGGCCCATCGTCGAAACGACACCGAAGCGCTATTCCGGTTGATTGCGGTCATCTTTGCGGAACGCGAGCTCGACGCTGGACTCAAGTATTGGCGCAGCGAAATGGATCCCGACGACCAACTCTACGTCTTCCTCCAATGGGCGGCAGAGGTGAAGCGACCGGAGCTCACCGTGGCCCTGTACGAGATGTTGGCCTCGCTCGCCAGAGGTCCAGAGTGCGCCATGGAGGCCTTCAACTTCCTTGCACGTGGAGGGAACCAGTATTCCGGACAGATGCAAGCTCAAGGGTCGTGTTCCTGGTCGACGCTGTTCAATGCCCTACAAAGCACGGCTGACCATCTGGCGAAGACAAAACCAGCTGCAGTTCAAGTACCATTCGGACGGAGGGCTGGCACAGTTGGCACCATCTCACCTCAGGAAGTGGATCTCTTCCGCTCCTTCCTCCGCCTGCTTCGCAACGTAGTCCGTTACTCCGCTCCCGCAAGAGAAGTCATCCGGGACCACCAGTCGTTCAACGCTATCCAGACCCTCTTTGAAATCGTGCGCTACACCGTTCCTCTAGAACTGAAGGCTGCGTTGTATCAAACTCTCGCGGCGTTCGCTGAAAGGGATGGCAAGCCAAAAGGAGCCGAAGCAGTTCGGAACATGTGGAGTATCCTCGAACGGACGGAGGTCGTACGGGATGCCGACGGTTCTGGCTTCAACCCTGCCAGTTACGAACTCGAACAAGCGGAGAGTCCCTTCAAGCAATATCCGGCGACCGTGGCATTGGTGGAACTGTTCAACGCTCTCATATACGCTCCAGCACAAGTCACCCTCAACCAGTCTTCCGTCGCAGCAGACACTCAAACCGTGCCAGACATGCTTGGCCAGAACAAGCGGGTTCCCGGACTCAGCCCTTACATCGACTTCGTCGTCAATGATGTGTTGCTCAAGTGGGAAAGCAGGGGTTTCCAATTCAATGACCAGAAGTACCGGATGTTGGACGCGAGTATCCATTTCGTCGAGAAGTGCCTGGCCAGCTACGACTTGGGGAGCCTTCGCACAATGGACCTTTCTCCAGCAGGGTTAAGCAATGTGGCTGCCGGTGGTGCCATGAACCCTTTCACACCACTCTTGACGCACCCTGGCTTTGACATCCTCTGCCGCCTACTTGTAGGCCAGTCTCCTCTACGCCAACATCTCTTCAACATCATGCGAGATGGATACGACGCGATCGAGAAGAACGTTGCGAAATCGCACTACCTCAATCGGGCCGTGCGACGAGTTCTCCACATCATCCGCAGGGTGTTGGAACTTGAAGTGCATTTCCTTGGGTCTCTGCTACCCGCTCTATCATCAAACCCCGCTGTGGCAGGTGTTTTCGGCAGCCGCATCCCCAGAAACATTGCACCTTTAGAGGAATATCTACTCCTGACCCCCGACCTCGTTCCTCAAATTGCGATGTATGTCAACCGGCAAGAAGATCAAGCAACTATGTTGCTAGCGGTGGATATCATATCGTTAATAAGCGATTCCGCAGCTTTCAACGTCATCGATTCAGCGGTACCTGGGTTCGGAAGGAGGATTAATCGGTTGGTCGCCATCCTATATCGACACGAGTCAACCCCAAGCATCATCGAAGGTTTCGTCCGCCTTCTGGAACTTGACCCGGATGTTACGTCCGCTGAGACGGACGAATCGATACCCGAAAACCTCCCGGAGGAGGACGTCACAGCCGACCTCTCCAACGCACTTCGGTCCTCCGTGATGTCGCTGCTTCTACGGAACACCCTTCCTGGTCGCCCTGCACCAAATCTCGCTCACCTCCTGCTCGGATTCCCCCTGCGCGTGTCACCTTCGGAGATGACCATCCAAGATCCGGAGGCACTGGGTAGCAGTCGTTCCTGTCTTCACACAATTCTCGATCTCGTCAACGTTGGCGTCCCAAGGCTGACCAATCCCTCTCAACGTGCGGATGAACAAGTGGAGAACGGACTCCCGCCGCTCTTCGAGCGTAACCCAGTCTTCGCTGAGCAATGCTACCGACTTATCTACCAACTCTCCGTACACGACTTCACATGCACGCCAACGGTGCGGTATCTTCGGACAAGGGAGGACTTCTTCGCTCGGCACCTCGCAGCATTACCGGCTAAGGCAAGCCTGCCACAAGCCGTCGCGGAGACAAGTGGCGGAGTTGCTGTATATGGAGATCAAAGCAGGATACCCTCGACCTCTAAGTCCTTGGCTGCGTTCCTCCGGCTGCGCGCGGCACTGCTTGAATGCGTTGCCCTCGAATTACACGTTCTCCGCGAGACGAAACAGCCGCAACGAATGACGCGACTTCTCCAGCTCCTCTTCGATACCACCAACTATGTTCCTTTCAAACCCAGCCAAACAGCTCTGGACAGTGTCATGGGTGGGCTCCCAGCTCCCGCCCAACCGCTTATTCGGATACTGGAGATCTTCGAGTCTCTCGACTTCGAATGGGTGGACAGCATCGTTCGACAGCAGGTAGAGCTCATGATATACCAGGACGCCAACTTCGACGCATGTCTCGACGTCGACGAAGACGGCTGTCTGGTGTACTCAGTGCCTCTGGTGGTCGCTTTGATCAACAAAGTCAAACGACAAAGCCAAAAACTTGCGGCAACCATGTCCGAGCAACAGCAGCAACGTTTGAAGGCTGAAACGCGCTACGTCCTGGAGAGTTGCATGGTGGAGAATCATCGGAGGCAGATCGAGTACGCTCGGGAGGTTTCATTTGTCGCATGGCGTCACGTTCTCGACATTGCGCTTCATGAATGCTTCGATGTTCTCCCTCATGGACAGCGCGAGCATCTCATCCTCGACATACTCCAAGCGCTTCCCGCTTATTTGGCTCGGGCAAACGTGTCTGCCAACACAGCAATGCTTCTAGCAGAGGTGGTCCTTTCTCTAAGCACGAAGCTCCGCGAAGACCGGCACAGACAGCTAATCCTGCAGTCCACCGTTGACGACACGTTCGCGGCCTCCCTCCCAGTGGAACGCATCCATGCAATTTTCCGCAGCATCGTCAATGCCGCCCTACGAAGTGGGACGTCGGAGCGATTCCGTGGAAACTTGTATGCCGCCATGACCAACTTCATCCATCTCGTCACCGCCGACGCTGGGGCCACCGAATCCAGCACTACGCCCGGGTCCACCGTCAACAAAACGATATCGCTCCTTGTCGACGATTCGCGCCGCGACATCAACTCGCTTGCTCTCAGCACTGGACGTCAGACTGTGGTCAAGCGCTCAGCCCTGGAATCTGGAACGTTGAGCATCGTCAACATGTTTGTGGACAGGCTTGTTCCTTTGGCGTGCAGGGATGCCGCAGACGGTAGCGAGGTGTGGAAGACGGTCTCTTTCACTTTCCTTGACGCCCTCGTCCAGCTGTCAAGAACGGAGAAGGCTCATCGCGTTTTGAACGTCATGGCAAGGGAGGGCTTCCTCAAGAACTTCGTGCATAGCCTGAAGAGCTCGGACGCCGATCTTCAAACTGTTCTCAAGCCAGAGCCAGGTACGGGTCAATGTTCGTTTCTTCTCATCGAAGCCAGATACTGAAGAGACTCGTTCTAGAACACCTGAATCCTTTGTATGTCTACGAAGCTAAAATGGCCCTTCTCATCCGAGTGGCCCAGACCAGACAAGGGTCCGAGCGCCTCCTCGATGCCCGTATTTTCGGACTATTGGCCCATTGCGAGTTCCTCGAAGCCCGCCCCCAGAATGACCACGCTTTCCTCGGTAAATTGAATACCACCATTCAACCAGCTTGCGCCGCTATATTAATGGTCTTTTGTTTACGTAGATTTCGATAGCTTCCTCCCAACAGCCGTCCAACGATATCATCAAATCATCATTCCAGCTCTTCAATTAGTTGTCAGCATTCTATCGGCAGCCGGACAAATCCCAACAGTGTTGAAACAGGCATTGGACTTTGTGCTTGCACAGCGCAAGACCATTCTTGCTTTGCTAACGGATCACTGGGACCATTTGACCTTGTCGCGATTGAAGGATTTGCAGCTTGTCGTGTCGTTGTGTTCCTTTGTCCTCCCCGCTGTTGATGACTTGGTAAGGAGGTCGAGTTTTCGTGAACTACAGTCGCTGATGCAACCTCTCTTAGTTATCCCCCACTGGCTTCGGAGCCATCCATACTGCATTGTTAGCGTTGTCGGCCAGATGTATGAGTCCGCGACGCTGGCGTGACGGTGTTGCTGCTGCTAGCGACGTCGAGAGGGACGAAGCACAAACACCAGCTAGAGGTATGAACACTCTACCATGCCCCGTTTTCAGTTCAGCTGACAGTTTGGTGCGCTCAGGGTATGGGAAAGATAGACGGGACAGCGTCTGGTCTGAGAAGGTGGATAAGGCTGCGGCTGGCTTGCAAAAATGGCTTGCAATCTATTCGGTGAACGTAACCGAGCTGAAAGGCGGTACGTGGCGCTCCGTTCTCTACGCTGTTCACCATATTGAGGAACTCGCTTGCAGACTTCAAACCTGTGATTGCTCCTGTGGTCATGACGAACGTGGTCGAGACCGGAAACACTGCATCTCATATTCGAAGTACGTGGTTGTCTTTTAGGGATTATGTCTTTTCACTAATGTTCAACGTGTGTGCAGGCCCTCAACCCAGTTTGAGCGACGCTATCTCCGCGTTGAGTAGTGTTGTGGACAAGTTCGCCGAGGTCCAGGAGCGGACCCAAATCGTCTCGTCCAAATTGGACAGTCCCAACCAAATAGGGGCCGAAGAAATCGACGAGGTATGGATATCATCACCGAGCCGCTAAGACGCGCCGGATGTTAAACCCTTCTTTGTCTAGATCACGGAAACCACATTCGCCGAGTTCATGGAGGAACTCGATATGAACCAGCGCCGAGTCCTTGCTCTGAGAGAGCTCCACGATGCATGGGAAAGGGGACAACGAGAGGCGTTCGACCTTCTCCGTAAGTTGCCTCTATCAACGCATCAGTAGCAACAGAGCTGAACGAATCCATCTCTTTAGATTGGCTTGAGGTCCTCTTGCTTCTCTTATGGCGCCATCTCGACTACTTCACCAGCAACGATCGCGATCAGCAATCTTCTGGGCCTGGCCTTGGTCGATCATTGGGCTTCAGCCGATCAGCTCTCCAACTTGGGCAAGGTGCCAGTCTCAAGGACCAAGTGCGGAAGGAACTCCAACCTATCCTGAACCAACTGGACGAACTTGCCCTGGTAAGCCTCGTTGTCCTGACCCTGTAGACGCTTTCTAATCCCTCTCTTTAATTCGATAGCAACAAGATGTGTTGGGTGCGGAAAGCTCGTCAAGGAAAATGTACCTTCAATTGGTGTGCAGACGTCTGCAAGAAACGATCTCCAAGGAGGACGACTTTGGTGCCAGCGTCCGGTTGTACTAGTGCTGAACGAACCACGTCTAATGTCTGATATTGCGTCTACTCTGTTGTTCTTTCGATACCTTCATGTTTTCTCTCAATCAAAGTGGTTCAGCGGAGGGATTTGGGTGCCTCGTCGGAGCGTTTCGGACACGGAGTTAACGGTGATATGATCATCCCTGCTCACCTGCAGATAACCATCCCTCAACGCCGCGAGACCGTTAGGCGCACCCAAAGAGTTTCTACCAAACCAGAAGTGGAATGTGAATAAGTCAGCGTGCGTACTCGAGTCTCAAGTTCCTTAAGTGAGGTTGATCCTTCCATGCTCAGTTTTCGGACGTTTGGACAGAAAGTCAGCAACCAGTAACGCCACCCCAATTCAATTATGAAACTCGGACTTCACGCCCTCCGTTTGAAGTTTCCGCGCACCTCCAGAACATTTAGAACTGATCCCCGCCCAACGCGCGGACCTCCCTCGGAAAATGAGTTCCTTCGACCAGCACGAGGCCGCCAAGCATTATACGTTGGGAACATCAACCCAACGACGAATTACGCGCTATTGCGGGAAACGTTCAAGACGTTACCGGCTTTCGCCGGGTTCAGGATGAGTGTGTTTGGGGGCCCTTACATTGACTGTCTTCGGAGCGTAACGTTGATAGACGGGACCTTTTTCCCCTTGCAGCGCGGCACCCTTCAGCTCCAGTCGGTTTCATCCAGTTCAAAAACATCAAGTCAGCCGTCAACGCGTACCAAAGGCTCAAGCATACCACGTTAGTTGTCGAGGGTCGGCAGCTTGACATTCGGTACGCCAACCCGCGTGAGGTCCACCCCGATTCCCAGCCTCTGTTCAATTGCGACCTTGGAGACGAACAGTCCTCGAGCTCGCCACCTCCTACGCGGGGAGTTGGACCTTCAAACACGCTACTCATCAGACCCAAGAACATACGGGCAAAACCGCGGCAGGCTTATTTGAAGAAAGTGCTCAAAACGCTTCCTGGGTTCCGAACGGTCCGGTTCCGTGAGTGGTGTTACTCGGCACGGGAAGGATGAATGACTAAAGTCTTCCCCCTTGGATTCTTTCGGTGTAGGAAGTAAAGTGTTGCCACTTTGCTTCGCCGAGTTCGATTCCGTGAATTACGCCACCCAGGCGATGAAAACCATCCAGGCCAGTCACATGTTGGACAACTGGCTCGCATCATACGCTTCCCCCAAGATCGAACGGGAACCTACAGATCATTTGCTCCTGCGAGTCTCAAACTCAAGTTCCACTTTCGACGAAGGCACCTTCAAGAAGGCGCTTTCTAGTCTACCTGGGCTTTTGAGCATTCGAAGTCGTAGGTTTCTTTCTTTCCATATTCAAACGCTTTTCCACTATATGCTGATCCTCACCTGCTCGATAGATGTTGCGCGTAACGAGACTTTCGACTATCTGTGGGTAGCAACATTTGACTCGGTCGAAGCCGCTACGAACGCGCGGGACCAAATCGTAGCAAACCCCAAAACATGGCGAGCCATCGAGGCGTCCTTTTTCGACGAACCAAAGAATCATCGAACCAAAGCCCAACCAGACCCTTCTGCGGCGCTTTACGTATCCAATATCGCACAACAGACGTCGGCACGAAACTTGAAAGAGTACTTCTCGCAGTTTCAAGGGTTTCGAAACCTTTTCCTCGGTGAGTTCGCTAACCCCGCTCTCCAGTCGCTTCATTTCCTGACTATCGCTTATTCCTCTTGGGTCTCTGCAGCAAGCTCGTCCAGGACTCGAGAAGATACCGAGCTTTCAGGACAACACGTAGAACAGCCTCACTCGGGCTGGGCGATCGTCAGTTTCGAAACCGTTGCTGACGCCCAGAGTGCCTTGGATACGACCAACGGACAACGGTTCTCTGGAAGCAGTCTCAAGGTTTCCTTCAAGACCGCGTCGAGCGCTTCCAAGTCAAAGGACAAGGACACCACGCCTGTGGTGACTAACGTCCTGTTTTGCCGGGAGCTGTTTGGGGTTACGCCTGAAGAGCTTCATGAAGCGTTTGAGAAGTACGAAGGGTTTAAAAGGGCCCATCTTTGTGAGTTGAAGACAGGGGTTCATACACCTCGCTGTGTTGATCTCTTTACTCACGAACTTCCCGTTCAACAGACCCAGACGGGAAAGACAGCTTCATGCCATATGCGAGGGTGATCTTTGATTCCTCTGGTTCGGCTATCAATGCTCTGGAATCGCTGAAGTCGAAGCCGATCAAGATTGGACAAAGCGACCTTCCGATTGTTGTTGAACCACTCCGGCTCCGTCAGGGGCAAAAGCACTGGAAGTGGACTCGGCCGTTGCGATAACATCCTTCGTCCCCGTAACTTCCTACCCATATTCAAGGGATCTGTTTAAAATTGACCGGCACTTTTGTGATATATGTACACCTCTTCGAATGGGAATTTAGCTTGTTCGTGCCATGAGCCGTTCCACTTCGCTCTTGTCATAATCGTCCCAGCACAGTGACAAGAAGGCGGTGTCCCAGCTTGGAATACCTGGAAGGGGATCTCCTGTTTTATCCATGACTGCCGGCCTTGCGCTGGGCTTCAAACCTCGAGGGCCTCCCTTGTAGTTCCTGAGGTCTTCTCGCTCCCCAGGCATAGGTCGTACGTTCCGTAGGATGCCCTCCCACTTGAAGCCCATCCTCTCCCCAGCTCTGATGGAGGGCTTGTTGTTCGGCGCTGCGGTCCACTGAACTCTTCGCATACCCCACCCGCCCTTCTCTGGGACTTCCAATGCGTGAATGAGTAGAAGGCCCACAGCGTTGGTGGTGACGTGAGTCCGCTGAAACGGAGGGAAAATGATGAGGTGCCCGATTTCGGTAGCCAGGTTTTGCGGCTCCGTTCTGAGGTAAGTCAAAACGCCCGCGAGCTGTCCTCCTTGGTCCGGGTGGGTTTCAGGGGCGGGTTTGGTCTTGTCGATGATGGCGAACGGCAAAACCGCCGGATCGCTACGCATGCGTTCTTCGAACCATAAGTAAAATTCGGCTGGGTTGGAAGAGTGGAAGGGTCCATATACGTGGTAGTCGTAGAGTTGAGGGTGGTCTGAAACGGCGGTGAGGTGTTGGGTTGCGAAGATTGCGGGCTGACGTGGGGTGAGATGATGCCGGGTCAATCGTATCGGAGGCCGGAGGAAGAACACAACGTACTACAAACGGGACCAACTTGACTCTTTCACTTTCGAGAACCTCGGGGATGGGCATGCAAAAGTTCAGGTCAAGTGGACCGCCATCGTATGTCGGCGCTTCTGTGATTTTGGGAGGTGCTCTGTAGGAGTTGACATAGGACATGAAGCTACACGACTTCAAAGAGAAGTGAGATGTCAGACCGCGTACTGCAAATGAACCACTTTAATAATACGATGCTTCTCAGCTAAAAAAAGACGGGCGAAGCAAGGTTCAAGCCAAGGGCACGTGCTATACGGGACTCCGACGGAGCGAGACCGATAAGAAACAACTCTAGATAGCTCCATCCGGCCGTTAGGAGCAGATCCAAGGCTCCAACGTAAGTGAGGCAGCTCGATTGGAGATTGAATGATTAATGGTAAGCTTGTTTGAGAACCC
>WSTX01005653.1:0-10830 GCA_019633405.1 Tulasnella sp. 408 | reverse complement strand
AGTGTACAAGGGTGGGGTGGTTTGATGGGCTTTGAAAAGGTGGGAGGAACGGACGAGGGAAGTGGTCGTCTGGAGGGAAGACGGTCCTGAACTCAATTTCGCGGATGCTGATAACCGTGGAGCCCAATCTCGTTTTCTCGCGCGCCACATCGACTCTCATTGGCCGCACCACCTCGCTGCGTCAGCGATGAGGCCGCCGTTCAGGGTGCACGCTGTGGCCGTGAGTCGTCATCCCACTCCTTCCGGGCCGCTGCTGATCGAGGACGAACGAGGAAGCCTGCTGACAGGACTCTCCGAGGTCGCCCGCCGGCTACAGCAACGCACTCTCAAGATTACGCCGGGCTAAGGATAAAGACTGCACGAAGAGGAAACATGCATTGGTCGATAACCGTGACCCAAAGAGTACAACATAACGCGGATATTTCAAGTTCACGATCGCAAGAGACTGAGGATCACAGCAGGTGAAAGAGAAAGAACATAAGAGCCGAAGGACATGCGCAAGGGTTACAAGATTGAATAGGGAAAACCATAGCATAAAATGTGAGACCCGGAGCCCTGGGGATATATAGAGGGCGCAGGTTGGAAACGAAGAAAGCAACCTGGGAACTTGATGGCCACATTCCAGTACATTGGCTTCGAGGTTAGTGCACGGTTGGACGATAAAGCTCTGTTAACTCACCGGATAACTCAAAGGCCTGTCCTTAGTAGCTTGAGCTATTGGGAGGTAGCCATGCATGACTCCCGAGAATTTCCTCCCAAAACCCTTGGTCTGCCTGAATGTCCAAAAGATTTGAGGGTTCGGCGGCGCAAGCCGGTGTTTGGGAAGCGGGTAGATAAGTAGCCAAAGGGATATAGGGGGCAAGTGTCGATGCACCAGTCTCTGGTTCAATGGTTAAGTCATCTCGGGGCCTGGTCACCTGACGCGAAAGACTTATAACCTTCTACGAGAACCAGTGAGTGGCTGCTACCTTAAGCCCGGGATCGCCAAGGAATATGATGACTATTCCGACGTGGCATCGGCTCTGTAAAATATGCAATGCAAATACCTGCTGAAGTAACCCGTTTATGATCTCGAGTCCACCGCCTGAGAGAAGAACCCGCGTTTCCTTCAGCTCCGATCGAGCCGTACTCAATTCCAACCTTGTTGCGCTCAGCTCCGACCTCGCTGCACTCAGCTCCGACCTCGTTGCGCTCAGCTCCGACCTAGTCGCACTCAGCTCGTGCTGGAGCCCAGCTATCCTAGCTTCCGGATCTAGGTGACTCGAAGGTAGAGAAGCCACGCTTGCAGCGATGGGTGCGCTCGCAGTCGGGGTTTGCACCTGTACCATGTCCAGCGGGATATGATAGTCGCGCAGAGGTGAGTCCTTCCGGGCCCAGAGACTCCCCGGGCCCTCCGCACCCTAGCGGAAAACAGTAATTGGTATTAGGGATACCGTGATCGATATGCGTAGGTCGGAGTTACTCGCCATAATCTTCTTCTTCTTCTGATAGCCGTAGTTCCTTAGCTGTTTCTCAAAGCTTTCCATCTGAAAGGAAAGATTAAAGTCGTGGCCGAATTTAGATGTTGAGAATAATTACTTTTATTTTCCGGAAGTGGTTGGGCAAGGCCATCGCGACAAACTTCTTATCATTCGGAATCAAGATAGAATCCGAGCCTTCTTCGGCCCAGTTGATGTATTCCATGTCTTCCTCTATCATTCTGTACACATGAAGGTCTCAGCACCGTAGGGAACTGTCCCGGAAGGTACCAACCCACCTCTCTAGCTTTCCCATAAATTGACCACAAGATTTCGAATCGACACAAGGGTATTTCCTGACATCATCCGCCTGCGCTGAAGGGGAAAGTCTGCTGGGGTTTTCTTCGTTGCCACCTTCTGTAGAGACGCCTGAAGGGTATTCCGCGTCTTCGTTAGACCGAACTCTTGAGTAAGTAGCTATCGACATGTTGACATTATGGCCTCCATGCGTATGACTTCTGGTGGGGGATCGGTGCTGGGAAGGGAAGGGGAGAGACCGAGTAGGGATCACCCGCAGCTCTCTTACACGTCTACCATTGGACCGATCCGCGCCGGGAGCGTCACGTGATACCATCCAGGCAAAGAAACCACGGTGCGAACAAAGATAAGGGAATTTGGGAGGGGAGAGTCGTAGAAACTAGTTCACGTAGGTGTTGTGCGACGGTAGTTAGATGTCGTCCAGGGGATGATGAAGTAACGTTGTGGTTGAGTGCTATCGGTCGTGTGGATGCTTTATATGCGGTTGACGGTGAACGTGTTTCCGCGCCCCTTTCCACTTTCCGAGTGACCAGGAAACAGAAAAAAGCAGCTCGGCCGGCACTTCCAGTCAGATTCTGGTGCAACCATCGAATTACATTCTCTGGAATTCCATGGAATTAGCGTCATCGCCTCTGATGGGACCCAATCGGAAGGGAGACAGTTACTTATCGCGGGCTCCATCGGGCTGGGTTGCAGTGAACAAAGTCTTCCTGTAGGGTTTATGGGGTATTGGGCCGAAACCATTTCCTTCCGTGGCTTTTCTCCCAGAATTCCGACGGAAACTCGTCCGGTACGGAGCAACCCACTGAAAGCTGGCAACGGCTGACGTCGCGGAATTTCTGCACTTTAGCGAGAGTCTTGAAATTTCGGCTTCGCGCAGGATATGTGGGTACCGTGTCACTGCGCTATGAACACCGTGAGCACTGGATCGTGCCTCGAGGCTCCCTCCTGGCAAAACTAAGCGAGGCGAACAAGGGACTGCGGTCGGGATGGTCGGATTTAGTGGGACAACATCGACTTTGACTAGCCCCTATTATCACGGTACAGTTCGATCCTTCTGCTTTCACTTATTGAAGACCAAAGTAACTTTGCCTCGCATTAAAAGCCTCGCCATCGGAGATTCGTCAAGGTCTCACATGTCTCAGTTGGCTGCAGCCCAATTCAAATCTTCAGGAATGAACGGAACTCTCACGACAATCCTTTCGCCCGAGACTCCAGATTGTGCATCGGACTAACGGAAACCTGATGTATGGTAGTTCTCTTTACCGGAAACGTTTTCATAATCTTGGGCGGTATGTCCAAGACTTGGACATCAAAACCATACGCTTGCCCGTAGTCCTGTACTCAGAGACCGGTCCACACCTCTTACGCTGTGGCCGTGAGTCGTCATCCTCGTTCTTTCCGGGCCGCTGCTGATCGGGGAGGCCTGCTGACAGGAACTCTCCGAGGCCGCCCGCTGTACACATTCTCCAATCTTGCGCAGCTGAGCTGAAGGACTTAGAATTCAAGGAACAGGTAACATTCGTTGTTCGAAAATTCGGAAAATGTACAAACGCGGGTATCTTCGAGGTGACGATCTCAAGAGATTGGGGGTCGCCCCAGGCGAGGAGCACAAACATAAGAACGAAACCGCATGCGAGGAGCACAAACATAAGAACGAAACCGCATGCGCAAGCATAGGGCAAGGTCAATGTCGGAATTGAAGTCCTTGGAGATCTGACGCGTATGAGAATGAAGAAAGAACGGTACCCCAAGACCGATGATCTCAATGGGTCAGCTTCGATTCCAGCTCGACTATAAAGGTCCGATACTCACAGGTCAATGTTGTTGCCTCTAATCGGGCTGGTTCTGGGCTTGCAGTCCGTGATTTCGGGTCTTCGGCTTGGCCTTATTCGCAACAAAAGAAACCGGAGTTCCAAGCCGATTCGGGACTTTGGTACTCGTCGGCGCTTGGGCTCCCGAAACTGAACCAAAGTAAGAGTCGAGCCAGTTGAATAACGACGCCTCCGTGATTGGGCTATGCTGATGCCCAGAACTCGTGCCGGCTGCTTGGGACATGTCGGCAGAGTCGTGCTCCTGCAGGCGGGCTTGTTGGGATGGGCCGGGTGCCGTCTGTCCGTCGGGATCGGTCTGGGCGCGATGATTGTCAGGATTCGCTCCGACGTCCGGACCAGGCGAGTGGGGAAGAACGGGAGATGCGACAACAAAGACCGAATCTGCACGATGATTTGACGGTTTGGTACGAGTCGGCGCTTGGGATGGCGAAGGAGCTGAGCCGAATTCGAAGTCGACGGGCCAGGTAGGGAACGACCCCTCCGCGGTTGGGATTTGCTGATGCGCAGAACTCGTGCCGGCTGCTTGGAGTATGTCGGCAGAGCCGTTCTCCTGGGGGTAGGCTTGCGGAAATGACCATTCGAGTGCCGCCTGTCCGTCGGGATCGGCCTGAGCCTGGGGGATGCCCGGATTTGCTCCGAAGCCGTAATCAGGCGACGGGGAAAAGGCGGGCTGTCCTGCAGCGGAAGTTAGCGCGCCAAATGGATCATATGGCGGCGCCGTTTCTGAGTCAAAAAGAAGGGCTTCGAAACCGCGTGCATCGATATGCGGCTTGGGTAGAGACCCGCTCGGAACGCTGCCATAGCCGTCTGCCTGGTTCATCTGGTACGAATGGTGAGCGACCATTCGTCGAGAGTCGGGCACGGATTGCGAAGGGCCACTTTTTGCGGCGGCAAGCGGTTCCTTTTCCGACGGAAGTCTCGACCATATCGCAGCTAGCTCCGTTCTCACCCAGTTTTCAAATGCGTCCTTCCCAGCTTCCAGAGGTGGCTGAACCGAAGGACTAGGGTTCATGATAGCAGCGACGCTAGCAGTCTCGGGTTGCTCTTGTACTGTGTTCTGGGCAGCGGGAGGGTAGGGTTGAGCCCGAGGCGTCTTGTCCCGCATCCACAAACTCCAGTTCGCACCCTATCAGGAAGCAGTTAATGATATTAGAGACATCGCGCCCAACGTATGGAGGTCAAATGACTCGCATTCTTTATCTTCTTTTTGCTGTACCCCTCAGCTCTTAGATTGTGTCCAAAGCTGTCCATCTAAATGAAGATTGGAAATAAATGTAAGGAAGAGGAATACGCAGATGCAGGGATAATTACGTTTAGCTGTCCGAAGTATTTGGGCAAGGTGATCGCAACAAAAAGTGTGTTATTCGGGATCAAGATAGTATCTTCATCGAGCAGCGAGATTTCCTTTAGGTTGGCCTCTAGCGCTCTGCACGTAGCTCTCAGCATCATCGGCCATCACGCCGTACGGAGCCAACTCGCCTCTGTAGGCTGCCCCGGAATTTCTGACCCAAGCTCGGACACGCGGTCGCCATTTTGGCGCCGGACAATTGTGCGTGATCCGATTGTTCGCCTTGGACGGGCGGACAAGTCGAAAACGTGGGCATCGGTTCGCTGGGGGCCCCGGCCCCACGCTTGCTGCCCCTGGTGGAGGGTCGGTCAGGAAAGGAGAGCGAACGAGGCTGATTGGCCTACCTGTTGCGTCGATTCGGAGTGCTGGGAGAGCGCGGCATCGAGATAATAAGTATTCTGAAGGAAGGCCCTAAGTGCTAATAAGGACAAGGGAACGTAGGAGGGAGATCCTTGAAAACTAGAAAAGGAGTGCTTTGGGACGCTGACTAGAGGTTTTCTGTAACTGTTCGTGAGGGGCAGGGTGAAGTAACCCTAGGATCGAGTATTGCCGGGCGCATGAGCCATAGTTTTATAGCTTACTTGAGGGGTTTTACATTTCCACTTTCCACGTAAAATTTAATGGAAAGCGCTGGGCAATGGAAGGAGCCAATCATCTGGGGTGTTGTGATGCAGTGTGGGGTGTAGTGTTGGACTTGCGGCATCCTCCCCTCTCAAGTGAGGCAGAAAGGTGGCCAAATGTAACGTCATCAAGTGCACCGAGTTGGTTAAAACGGACGAGTTCGATTTAGGGCCCCTTTTGGCACTTGACAAAAATTAGCCCCTTCTTGAGCATCAGAGTGTCAAATTTCCCACATCCGGCGGAAAGCCGTCCAATGCGCAGACAGCCCGAGCTGGCCTGCGAATGAAAGCAGTTTCAGAAGGTTGACCTCAGGTCGATTTCAGTCAATGGTTGCGTCGAATGCTCGAAATAATCGCGAGGTCGTGTGTTCGCTAATAAGACTGAGTATCAGAACTGCGACAGCCTGAGAGCAACTATTGGAATTTTCGTTTGTACATTAGGACGGTAGTTTCAGTCTTTGGTTAACGACATCCTGCATGGATGTGTGTTCTACGTGCTAGCCATCTCATCGGCCTGGCTGCAATGGGTGAAGGGACTTTGCGGATGGCGTGGGTACGTGTGTGCGTGCGTTGCGTGCATTTGAAATCGCCAAGGCTCCACGTGTCTTCGTTGGCTGCAGCCCAATTCAAATCTCTGCAGAGGTATTATGGCAATCCTTTCGCCCGTGACTCCAGATTATGCAAAGGAGTAACGGAGACCTAACGGGCAAGACGTGCTCTTGCCCACTAGTATGGTCAGGACTCCTGGAACCACTTCACCGCAGCGCAAGGCGGATTCTTGACTATCCTCTCCGACCAAGATTCTCGAATTTCGGCTTCGCGCGGGAAACGTCAGCATTAGAGGACATCTTAGAAGGCCCTTTGAGCATCGATGAATCGCCTTGAGGCGAACCCGTTTGGGCTACTAAAAAAGCCATGGACAATAAGTAACATGCATTGGTCAATATTGCAATAATCGAGATAGCACAGACAAAGAGGGCATTTCAAGTTTACGGCTTCAAAGAGATCGGTATGGGAATCACAGAAGGGAAAAGAGAACGAATATAGGAACGAAATGGTATGGGCAAGGGTCCATAAGATTACATATGGGAAGTGTACGGCATGAAAGGTCATGTTCGAAGTCCGCGGAGATCTGGTATAGAGGGACCTGGTGAAAGTGAAGAAAGAATCCGAACCCAAATAACAGGCACCTGCATGCGATACCCAAGGTGCGTCAGCTTCGATGTTAGGGGCTTAGCTGTGAAGCTTCAATACTCACTGGGTAGTAACCGTCCTAACGATATCGCGGGTAATGGGCTTGCGGGCCCTGGTTTGAAGTATTAGGGTTGGCCATAAGCGGAACATAAGAAAACCCTGTCGGAGGCCTTGGCCCGGGGAAAGTTCCATAATAATTCCCGGGTGGGGTACGAGGCGGTGGAGGAGGTGATGAAATGTCAAAGGTGTATTGGGAAGAATCCAGCGCGCTAGCCACAAAAGCTGAGCTTTGCTGGTATCCCGAACTCGCGCTGGCTCCTTGGGGACGGGTGGGAGGACCGTCGTCCTGCATCTGAAAGACATGTGGGGCTATTCCTCCGGGTACCGTATGTCCGTCGGGATAGGACTGAGCGGTGCCAGAATTTCCGTCGAAACCGCCACCATATGACTGAGAATTGGCGGGCTGTCCTGCGGCGAAACTGTGGTCACCCGAGTTGTAGGGCGGCGCGGTTTCCAGAACTCCCTGAGGAGCCTCGACACCGAAGGCATCAGTCTTCGGTTTGAATGAACGCCCTTCTGGAATGCCGCCGTGACCGTCTGCCTGGTTTATCTGGGAAAAACCATGAGCGACCTTTGATCCAGAGTCAGGCACGGATTGAGAGGAGCCACTTCCTGCGGAGACTGGCTTTGCCATATCCCATCCGAACCACTGCCAAAGCAAGTCTTTCATCATCTTAACTTCACCTTGGGTGTCTGAGGCAAGATCTTGCGTCTTCTTCAGCTCAGTACGAAGTTCATCCACTTCAGCTTCCAGATCTGGCCGAGCCGGAGGACGATGAGCCACGATAGCAGGTACGGGTACGCTTGCAGTCGGGAGTCGCTCCTGTAACGTACCCTGGGGAGCAGGGTCGTTGGGCCGAGGTGGCTTCCGATTCCGGACCGGGCGGATCCACAAACTCCAATTCGCACCCTATCGGCAAACAGGAACAGGTATTAGAGACATCGTGCTCAACGTATGGACATCGAAAGTACTCGCCGACATTGTTTTGCTATACTTCTCAAGCCTTCTTAGTTCGTGTTCAAAGCTTTCCGGCTGAATGAAAATATGAAATAAATGTAAGAAAGAGGAACACGCAGAATGCAGCGATGATCACCTTCATGCTCCCGAAGTGGTTGGGCAAGCCGTACGTGAAAAAATTTGTGACGTCCCGAATCAAGAGAGTATTGTCATCGAGTTGTTCGATGTATTGAGGCAGTTTTTGCAGCACCCTGCACGTAGCTCTCAGCGTCATCGGCAATCGCGCCGCAAGGAACCAACTCACCCCTTTAGCTTGGCCGGGAAGTTCTTATCCGATTTCGGACCCGCGTCCGGCGGCGCCGAAGGATAAGGGTTGCTCGGACCTCCCCCGTTGCCGTCCTCCATAGAAAAGTCGGACGGGCAGTGTGTATGGTCCCGTTCCTCGCCTTGGTGGGGCTGGCTTCTCGGAAACGTAGCTGTCGGTCCGCCGGGGTTCCGGGCTCCATTCGCGTTGCCTCTGGTGGAAGATCGACCAGGGGAGAGGAGTGGGCAAGGCTGAGTGGCTGACCGCTGTCCGCCACGTCGATTCTTGCCAGTGTTGGGAGCGGCACGTGACGCCATGAGAAAGCAAGAGTGATCGGAACAAGGGAATTTGGAAGGAAGATCCTCTGAGACGAGCAAAATCAGTGGGAGGTTGTCCGGAGCTGTTCGTGAGGAATAGGATGTCGGAAGTAGCGCTGTGGTTGAATGCTGATGCCATGGGGGCTTTTATAGTACCTGCTCAAGGTGTTTCTGCAATCCTTTCCACTTTCCGGATTACAGCGCAACGGAAAGCGGGGTGGATGTTCCTTTGGTCCATGATCGGGAACGGTGTTTATGTGCAGTGCTCGAATTACGTTTGCCGTTAGCGTGGGATGCGCGACACCGGGCGCAAAGTAGGGGAGGATGGTTGGTCACTTATCATATCGCAGGTTCACCAAGTTGGGTTATCGCGGACAATTTCTCTCGGACCCTTAGGGCATCTGACCAAAACGCGCCCCTCCCCCATGCCTTTCCGTGAACACCTGGGTGTCAGAATTCCGGCGGAAAGGCCTCAAGTGCTCAGACAGCCCATGGAAAATAGGCGAGCTCGAGCAGCATGTGGACCGATGTAGATAATGATGGGTTGACTTCATGCGATTTCAGTGAATGGTTTGCAATTGGCTTGAATGCTTGGAATAATTAGGTCGCCGTGTGTTCGTGGATATGATAGGGATAGGGCACCCATTGGACCTTTACTAGGCAATCTAAGAGCGGCCCGATTGACCATTGATCAACGAGACATAGCCATCTCGTAGGCCCGAAACTGAACGTACAAAACATAACTCAACGTGCATGCGTGCAACTCTAACTGTGTAGGCCCTGCGTGTCTCTGCTGACTCCGATCTCTGGAAATCAACAGAAGTCTTACAAAAATCCTTTCGCCTAAGACTCCACGTTATGCATAGGATGGGAGGATAATTTACAGTCGAGACATGCTCTTGCCCCAATCCGAATCGATATCGCGATGGTGAGTCATACCCGGTCACCTTGTCCCCGAAACCCGACCTCCTGGAACCACTGCAACGAGGCGCGTAATCTTGGCCATCCTCCGCAGCCAAGCCTCTCGTGCTTGGGCTCGCGCGGATTCCGGAAAATTTCAGCACGAGGGCACACATCAAGAGACCCCTTGAGCCCTGATGGGTCGCGCATCGGGGCAAACCTTCGTTCCCTCAAGGCGGGACCAAGCGAGGCGAGCAAGGCCTGGGAGGACGGATTTAGATGGGACTGTTTGTTTCGTCCGCCTTTGTGGTGATCAGCACAGATGGATTCACCTACGGTTCGCTTACCTGAGACCAGAGTCGCCTGCTTCACGCTCCACAGCTCACCACCGATTATTTAACGACCAGGGTGTCTTCCTTACCGTTTCTAGGTGAATTCAGGTGACGCAGATGTACCGCACCGCTCGGATGGCGCTAAAACCCGGAATGCACACGTCAGAGACTTCCGGATCTGCCGACGAAGGTATTCCTCTAACTCCTCCTTCTACACGAAAAGACTATTGGGCGTTAGCTTTGCAAATAACCGTTGGATCTTTGTCTTCTGGGCGCAAGGGCAGCAGCTGGTGTGGCCAAATCCAAAGGGTGGCCATCTCTGGGTGAGAAAAGGCTGGTTGGGTCACCTATTCCGCACTCTCCGTCAGAGCATAATCGATGCAATGAGATCGACTATAGCGACAGTACCAACGACGATATGAACGGATCCCAAACAAGGACCATAAGCTCGTATACGGAAGGAATTAGGATGGACAATCCATGGGCTGATGCAACGGAGGGTTAACCGCTGTCTGACACCCAGCTCGCCCGAGCCACAGCGCTAGCTGCGTCAGAAGGTCAAAGTGTTAATTTCTTTGTAGTGGCTCATCCATTGAGAGTGAGTAAACGTCCTGAGGGGCGGGTTATATCTTCGATTTTAGGTGTTGGGACATGATGCACTTCAATCAAACCAGTCGAAACCTGAAGTCTTGACCGTTAGAACAGACGGAAGGATGAAGACTCCATAGCTAAGCAACATTAATTGATCGTGACACTTAGTATACACAGAGAGTAGACTCTGGAACGTTTCGGGGCTACCTCAGCGACAGCAAAAAAAGGGAACGAAAGAACGAAACCGGCCACAAGGAACGGCACGCAGGGTCATAAGGTCAAAAAAAGAGGAAAAATAGCGTGAAATGTCTGTGGAGTTGGTGGGAAGAGGATTGACTGTAGAACGAAGAGAGAATCTCGAAACGGACGCAGCGGATATCTGCAATATTTCAGTTTATTAGCGATAACAGTACAGATCTTCTTGACTGAAGCATACCGTAAACTGCTATGTGAGACTGTCTCCGAGTCTGAGGAACCAAGGTTCGCGGCTAGCGGTCCGAGCCACTGGGGCGTGCCGGAGGCGGCACCTGATACATCGCTCCCAGAGGCGCCCGTCTGCCTGAACCGCCAGGAGAGTTCGAGGCCTGAGGACGAGC
>WSTX01005652.1:0-10872 GCA_019633405.1 Tulasnella sp. 408 | reverse complement strand
GACGTGTTTGAACCGGAGGAGCGCCACCATCGTACGAAGATAATGACGATAAGAAAAAGAACGACTAATCTGATCTGGCGAGGTGACCGTCGTTGTTGGGGATGCATATGACTGCGCTTGCGGAAGCGCCTTTTCCGGGGTTTAGAGTGGCGAGAACGAAGGTGGGAAGTTCGGGAACGGCAAGTGCTGGCAGTGGCTGGGGCAGGTTTGGCTGAGTTTTCTACCGATATTCCCACACTTTCCCCTTGGCCATCGCTATGTACCTAATTCGTTCCCGCTGTGATCCTTATGACATATCTGGGCCCTTGTGATTACCCTTTCAAGATTTCTTGCCTTTTCTCTATTTCAGTGATGCCGCGTTCCGCCCTGTTGACATGCCTTTGGCTGGGGCATGCCGTCGGCAGTTGCAAAAGACCTGGATAATGTATTAATATTTATCGACGATATCGAACCCCGAGACGAGTCGTAGACTAGTTGCTTTATCCTTCCCCTTTGTCTAGAAGCAGTTGGGTTGACCTAAACAGTTCGATTTTAGGTCTTTTTGCCTCATATATTGCGCCCCACCCTGAAATTGTCGGAAATAAGAATTCAGCGAGAAGACGGGCTCCATCTGATCTTCCCAAATTTAAAACCCTATCCGATAAGATGAGAAGAAGGGTCCGCTCCTTCTTTGTGCATAGCTTCTCAGTCCTGGAAGGTATTCATGTCCACGTGTATATTAAAGTCCATTTCATTTCCATTATTGCTTTAAACGCAGGAAACGGGAGCGTACGCGTATTTTGCCTGAGTTTTACTCTCCCGCAAATTTGAGAAGATAAAGAACCGGCTTTCTTTCACACAGTCTATCTCTAGTTGGAACTTTAGATTAGGGCGACACGCAGATTCAACGAGGATAATGACTCATGTCGGTCCGCTGCATTCTGCCGGCAAAAACACCTCCGTCGCCCTCAATCGCACCATAAAAGAGCCACAATCCTCTCCATCGATCCCTATTCATCCCAATTCATCCTTCGTAATTGACGACGAACTCTTCCGTTCTGCATGAGTTCCTTCGATAACGCAGAAAGGGCTGGGCCGGCTGCCCCCCTGGAGCAAGGCACCTTCGATGCGAGTGCACAGCCTCGCTACTCCCAAACCCTGCCATATCGAAGATACACCCAATCTGCGGCCGAAGACTATAACCAACCCGATATCGACCACCTGACGAAAACAGACCTTCTCTGGTCTTATCTCAGGATCCTTTTATGGCCGAGTCCCATGGATCAGAGGTATGTGCCTACGCCCTTGCCTTCTTAACACCCGCCTTAAATGTAGCGCCTTTCATGAATACCATTCTAGTAACTCAAAAATGCGGAAGTTTGCCCGTGTAATAAATATCGGAATCAAAATACTTCTGTTCGGCCTTTTGGTTTTCGTCGGTATACCCCCGAGCCTCGTCTTTCTCCGACCCAAGAGGTGAGCACATTGCAGCTCCTCAACTTACCGGCCCCACTGACCATTGACGAAAGACTACCGGGTCGATTTATCTTATCTCCATATCGCATTGTTTTCATTTTAGCACTGCTTTGTGGCATCGTGGCGGCCGCTTTGGGCGTTGTAGGCCAAACCGGTCCGTCAGCCTGGGTCGCTAGCGCAGGAAGCGGGATCATGGCAACAATGTGAGATCTGAATCGATTATTGCGCTTGGGTGCCTCCAAAAAGATCGTTTTTATTGTGGAAATTTGACCATTCTCGTATCAAATAGCCTATTCCTCTTGAAGGAACATCGCGACGAATACCCTGATTTCTGTCCATGGCTGTTCGAGACCGATTGCAAGGCAATATGCTTAGTCGCAGGTATGTAGCGTTTTACCTGAAGCTCATATTCTTGAGCTAATGGTGGGGACTTCGACAGTGCTGTTGCTAGTTCAGCTAGGTATCGATTCCGCTGCTCCGGATGGAAGGGAGATGCTGATTGTATGCCTTATCCCTCCAGTGCTAGCACACCTTCCCATCATTTTCTTGATTCGCGATCTCACGCCTTTCAAGGATGGGCGGCTCGATACCTGGAGGAAGATGTTTGATATTGCCGTGAGCCTCAACATAGTAATTGCCCCGGTTCCATCTGGATTCGTGGCCCTTCGTGTCTTTGAGAACTTCACATCAAAGAAATCTCTTAACCCTATTTCCATCCTTGCTAGAGAGGAAATCATTCTCTTGACAACTCGGTTCTTACTTGTGCATTGGCGTTGGCCACCGCTTGGCGACTCGCTGGTAGGTTCGGCCACTAAGTCTTGTGCGGCAAGTTCGGGTAGCAGAAATAGTTTTTTTATCTAGGGTTCAATCATTCTCCACGGAACTGGAGCGGCTATAATTCTTATGGCTGTAAGCAACTTGGGGAGATGTCTAGTCCCAACTCTGATAACCCTGTCTTTCTGCTCTAGGCGCTTGCCGTTGTCCAACAGCTAGAGCACAGATTTGAACGTGCTCTTTCCAGAGTCGTAGCAAGCTACACGAGGACCTTTGGGATACGGAATGACCTATAGGCGTTATTTGGACCATCGTGTCTACTACCATAATGCGGAATGTGATCAACCGAGGAGCGTTGTGTCTATCAGCTGGCGGCTTCCTAAGGCCACACCGCCTAGCTCCGGAGATTAGCTATGCGGTTTAGCGTGGATAGGCTTTCGCATAGTTCCGACACCAATTCCAATTTGCCGCGTATACATCGGCTTTTCCCTTCCATCCCATATTATCCTTGAGATTTATTCAACCGTTACTAATCGCCTTTTCGAACCGTCTTTGGCATGAGTCCTAGTGATGCCGTTCACCACTCAGCCTTAAGATACCTTCAGCTGGGTCAGTCATTTGCAATATACCAGAGCTATGCCATTACAGGAAGCGGAATAATGGCAATAATGTGAGATCCAATACTCTGTTCCTAAATACCAAAGCACTTAATGATATTTTGATTAATATCCTGTTTTTCCTAAAAGAACATCGTGATGATTTCCCTGATTTCGCCCCATGGCTGTTCGAAACCGCTTGCAGGGCGGGATGCGCGACCCTAGGTATTTAGAATTTCGTCTGAAGCTTCATGGAGCCCAGAATGACATGTAATCGATACCTGGACTGTGTTTACTTACTTGGCGCGGAATCTCGGGCGGCGGTTGGGACCGACTCGCGTTGTCGAAAATGTACTGACGTAGAGGTAGCCAAAATGTATCTCCAAGGCCAACCACCCTGAGCTTCTCAACGCACAAAATATTCCACTCTGATATCCATTTTTGCCCCAACAGTCCTTAACTCTCGGATGTTAAACATCTCCCCATCGTTCTCTGAGCCTTTCGGAGCTCCATGAAACATTCTAGAATATGCTATGTCACCGTTTCACCCACAGGCTCATAACGACCAGTCAAATGCTCCAAAGGCTTTGGCCGTTATTGCAGTGCAAATTATCTCGTTGCATCTACTCGACTGAATCGGAACGGTTGTCTGATGTTTACAGTCTCGATTAGGAATGATTACGCAGGAACTGGCCTAAGGCGTATCTGGTCGACAGTATCCAGAAGCTGAAACCGTTTCTTAGACTTTCACTTAATTTAGAGCGTTTGGGCTGCCGTAAACGTCTCGATCCGGGCTTTGTGCTACGAAACCAGGGTCTTCCCCCGTGATGTCAACATAGCCCACTCACAACAATCATGTCATCGCCTCAACGGCACTATAAAAAAGAGTCAGAAGCTTCTTCCTAATAATCATCACTCTCGACTTCTCCCTCCCTTTCCCTCCCGAAAAAGCCGGCGCAAGGTGAGCTTTTTACCCACCGCACCGGGCTTGTGCATTATGCTCATTCAATAGTGCAGCAAGTCTTAGACCCCCCATTCTTCTTGGTCATTTTGCCAATCTACCCGCTTTTCAGCTCCAGATATGAACGAACGCGACATGAGCCTGATGGACGAAGGTGATATGGGCTTTGTTGGCCTGGGGCAACCTTTCCAGTTCCGCCCTTGGAATGAGAGGTCGGCATTTGCACTTCTGCCCCGGATACCGTCGGATTTTGACGCTTTGACGACTACTCTAGGAGTTCAAACCTGCGGAAGCTCTCTTATATATTAGAGAGATGTCTAAAAGGATTTCTGTTTTGTATTCTTGAGTTGCTGGGTCTCCCTCCTCGCCTCCTCGTCCTCAGACCAAAGAAGTGAGCACATCGTAGCTCCTGCTCGCCAGCACAGCTAACCTTGTGAAAAGATTCCCAGGTCGATATAAGCTAACTCCATATCGCATTCTTTGCACATGCATGTTCGTTTGTGCCTTCGTGGCGGCGGTTCTGGGTGGTATCAACCTGAGCGGACCCTCAGCGTGGTTGGGACTTGCCGTGATCGTAACAGCGAGGTGAGACTCGCTAGTTCTCTCCCGGTTTCGCAAGGTGCTTCATGGGGTTCGTTCGAAAATAGCATATGGCACGTGAATGAACACCGCTGCGACTACCCTGATTTCGCTCCATGGTTCTTCGAGACCGATTACAGAACGAAATGCGGAGGAATATGTATGTGGAATCGTATTTGAAGCTTCACGTCTTGATCTGATGTTGGGTTTGATAGTATTGCTTCTGGTCCACTTCGGTAGGCACTGGACCCGCTCTAGACGCGAAGGGATACTGATCGTATGCCGCACCGCTTCAGGGATAGTACACCTACCCGCTATTCTCTGCATTTTCGTGCCAAGTTCCCTCGACCCGGAGTACGACTGGATGTCGTTTCTTCTTGGCTCCCTCGAATTAGAGGTCAAGCCTAGTGTGATAGCTCCGCTGCTCAGATTTTACGCAACACGTTTCGCGCGCGCACAGACCGCTGTTTCAACCCTTTTTATGGAGGAAGTCCTGGTCTTGATACCTCGACTGGCTGTCATTCTAGCGATGTTTGTACCCGCATTTGGATACATCATGGGAATAATATCATGGGTAAGTTCGGCCCCTACATCTTGTGCGACGAGTTCGGAGAACAGACGAAACTTTCTATCCAGATCTTAGTACTTGGCCTTTTAATAGCCTCTGTTGTTTGCTTTGTAAGTAACTTAGCGAAGTTCCACGCCAACTCTGATAACCTTCTCTTTCGCTCTAGATGCTCAAGGAATGGAGAAGCCCTGTTGCAACCTTTTTCAGGGAGGAAGCCCCGGCCTGGATCCCTCCTCTAGGTATCATTATGATAATGGTCGTACCGGGACTTGGGTTCGTCGTACAGCTGATATCGCTCGTAAGTTCAGCCGCTACATCTTGTGGGACGAGTTCGGGCAACCGACAGAACTTTGTATTTAGGCCTCGTTGTCTGGCCTTGGACTGGGCGCCTGTGTCTACCTTGTAAGTAACGCAGCAAAGTGTCCAGGTCAACTCTGATAAAGTTGTCTTTTCGCTCCAGCTGATACTCTGCTACCGGTGGAATCAGCGCCTTTCCGAGTCCAATATGACCCTCTCTGAGGATGGACCAAATCAAACGAGCGCCGCAGGAGTGCAGAATGGCGCGCAATCGATACATGAACTGCGTCTATTCTCTTGACGCGGAATTATAGGGGGAGATTGGTGTTGAATCAGCGATCTGCGTATAAACACTATCTGAAGCATATCTCGCTCTTGGCGATGGTCTTATTTGTTATTGCGCTCAGTGTTTTCCCTTTGACCTCCGTTCCTGTTTTATTTCTCGGACCTGACCCTTCCCCTTTCATCGCTGGATTGGTGGATTCCCTTGCCTAGGCTCATAGTGCTGTAGCGGAGCGACCCATGTCTTGTGTTGGTAAATAATATATATCGGTTTTTGTTTCGAAAGTCGCGCGTCCCGGATTCTATAGCAATAATGCGATCTATCATCTCAGCCGTCACTGGTTCTATGTCGTAGAGGAAATTGAGGTCGGATGGGTTTCGTTGTGTGAAGAGTCAAGCAAACATCCTGCTCGTGTGGCTTGGCGCTTCGGATGTTACCGCCGGAGGTCCGGCAGTTGCTCGTTTCAGCATACCCGAAGGAACCCGGATCACGGGTACTAGCTGTGTACTCCGAGCCGAGCTTACTCCCACAACTCGATTCCACCCGCAAAACTTGAGCCGTTGCTGGGAGTGTGTAAAGGGGGATCATGTGTAGCGAGGTGGATTTATTCCGAAGAGTGTGTTCCACGGGTGGAAGCTGTCCAAAAAGGATCGAGGGGTGGAGGTTATGTAAGTGGAGGGGCGAATGCTTAGAGTAATGCCGAGCCAAGACAAATTAGTTGACGAAGGAAAAAATTGGTGAGGCGTCGACGAAGCCCAAAGGGGGGTGCATCGATATTACTCCGAACAATGTGTGCCTTGTTCGCAGAGATCTTCGCCCCGAAAAGGGACGCGGCACGCCGTCCCTCTTGGCTGTGCGGTATTTGCGGATGCAGCAGAGAAAGGTCGACGTCTTTGCCCTTGTATGGAATCGTTGAGTATATGATGTCATTAATTGTTAGGCGGAGTGCCAAGACACAGTGAGCACGATCACTAAGCATGCCACGAGCGGGTGCAACGTCTATCCTTGTGGTTGCCTCAAACCATGCCGAGTCGATGACGCGCGGGACGTTTGTTGTCTCTCGGTGCACTCCCGAGACGCTCTTCGCGATCGGGTGCCTTGCTAACTTAGTATTCGTGCCCTGCAGCGTTCGGGCTTCTCGTCGATCATATCTCGTCCGCCTCACCCGGTCTATCAGTTCCACGTACGGTTGCGTTTTCCTCCACCCCTTTTCTTCGCAATGGGCGTGCTTTTCTCTGCTTCTTTGTGCTCTTTGACTTTATCGCGCACATGCTTTAGGTGCGTCCTCTGTCTCCGTCGTCGGTGGTTCCGAAGTTGAACCTGCAGGGTTCGAAGGGGATATCGATGGTCATCTGCACTCGGTCTCGTGTTTGGGAGCCTCTGGTATGCCTTTCGCTTTGCCTCGTGTCGCGACCAGTCAACCTTCGCGTACACACGACCCTAGTACAAACAGGTTGCCGAAGCCGTGACGACGCGACCGGTGCCATTTGACCCAAGAACGAAATGAGGAAATACCCTACATCCCACCTCAGGAAGAGGGACCTAGTGGCGGTGGAGTTGGCGGTCAAGAAGTCGGAGAGCCCGCTGACCACGGCTTTTACGCTGGAAAAAGAACCGCGACGGACGAAGCGGGGTTGGCAGCGCGACGACAGGGCCGATCCGAAACGCGTCCAGCTCTTCTTTCTACGACTCTCTTATCGCAACGTCTTTGAATAAGACTTGTGTAGACCTAGTTTCGTGTACATACTGAGATAATGTGATGCATTTGACCACCTAAAAAATTGGGTTCCCGGAAACCGTGCGAAGTTCGAACGGGCGGACGTAACCAACGCACCTAGGTATTTGACGTGCAGTGTCGAAAACGATGGCTTCTTGTTATCACGTCAAGGAGTGTCTCGCTTGCCTTAAATCCCTCGTCTCCATCGTGGTCAGCAGGCAGTACTGCCTCATCGCGTAATATAATAAACCGGGATCTACAGACAAGCCATCCCAACCCCCCGCCCCCTGGATTCAGCCTCTCAGTAACTCGAAGGACGCTAAACTTTCACCCGTCCTGCAAATTATTCCTTTTCAACGCAACAAACCTAACACGGGCCGTACTTCTCTTAGCATTCAGAGTTGGAGCGAGCCATCTTCAGGACACAGGCTCAGCATCGCTGTTCCCGCATTTGGTCATATCGACGGTACCCCTTATTTGCAACTCAAATCAATAACAAGCGCAAATGAACCAGAGAGGTGGAAGTGGTGCCCTTTTGCCAGATCTTGAGGCCCCTTTCCGCTTCCACTTTGGGGCTCGGAGGTTCAGCGCTTAAGCATATGCCTTGTGCACCAGCCCAATTTAACGCCTCAATGTCTTCTCTAGGAAATCAAAGTGGCAGAAAATTATACATATCATAAAATCATGGCCCAAATTACTTAAGATATATCTTTTCCTGGTGGTAGGTATTCCTCCTAGTCTCGTCCTCCTCAGGCCACGGAGGTGAGAACGTCGGAACTCGGGACTGCCAGCCCATTGACCGAGTGAAAAGACTACCAGGGCGATTTATCATGTCTCTATATCGGATTCTTTTCATTTTTATGATCCTCTGTGGCATTGTGGCGGCGGCGTTGGGTCTTGCGGGTCAAACCGGCTCTTCCGCATGGGTTGCCATTGCAGGAAGCGGCATAATTGCAATGATGTAAGATTCATTTATTTGCTCCTATTTACAAAGATGATTCATGGCGATTCGACTATTAGCCTATTTCTTCTGAAAGAACACCGTGACACCTTCCCTGACTTCGCTCCATGGCTGTTCGAAACCGATTACAAGGCGGGATGCGCGACCATAGGTAATTAGAACTTCTTTTCAATCTTTATTCTCGCTCTGATGGTAGGTTCAATAGCATTGTTTATGGTCCAAATAGGTATCGATTGAGCCGGCTCCAAATGAGAGGGGATGCTGACAGTACGCCCTCCTGCAGCAATAACACAACTACCCGTCTACATCTGGTATAATCTCAAGCAAAGCATGTGGGGGCTTAACTCGACGGAAGATTTTGCTCCATTGCTGCTCATTAACGTAGTGTATGGCTCGACGGCTTTTGGGTGGCTTGCAGTTGGCTTGTTTGCGTTCAACCTTGGGGAGGTTCATAACCCATTTCCTATACTTTTTGTAGAGGAAATGATGGTCTTACTGCCTCGGTGGCTGATCACTCTTGTCACCGCGGAATTGGAATCGGTTGTAAGTTCTGCGGCTACATCATTTGCGACATGTTCCGGGCACCAGACAAAACTTGTCGTTTAGGCTGTACGGTCGGCTTGGGATTTCGTGCTGGGACTTTTTATAAGTTTTGTACGTACCTTGGTGTGGTGTCCAGGACAACTTTGATAACCGCGTCTTTCGCTCCAGGTGCTTGTCTCTGTCGGCCACCTTTATCGTCGGTTCAGGGAGACCCTCTACAGAGCCGCAGCAAGCTACGCGAGTAATTTTGGACTGGAGAATATTGCGGAATTGATGGATAGACCGATCGATTTCATTGACGCGGAATTTTAGGCGGGGATTGTTGCTGACCTGCAAGGACAATGGTACCGGCGACTACTTCAAAATTTACGCATCTCGCATTCTGTAATAAGTGGAGGGAAATTGGTCGAAGAAGCAGCTCTAATCAGACTGTGGAATAAATGGTGCACGAAACCATCATATCATCTAAGCAGTCGCCCATCGGACGCCATAGACGTGGTGTTTCATAGTAGTCGAAAGGATAACCGATAAGACCGCCTCTGCGATCATCCCATAGCGTAAAGATGGCTCGATTTTCTTTCTTTAGAAGCGCTTTTTGTTAAGAGATCATAATGTGTTACATCGTGTCCGTGTAATCTAAGAGCTGTGAGGACGGGACGAACGGATCTTGCGAAGACGTTGAATGAGAGCGAGCACGAAAGAAAGCGGGATACAGGAAAAGGGCACAAAGATGTGTAAGGAAGACAAATTGCAGAGGAGAACGGAAAGAGTAAGGGTATACCAGAAAAGAGGCCTCGAAAAACCAAATAGTGGCTACGGTCCGTCAGAGATGCACTCGAGAAGTAAATACGGAGGGTAAACGATGAAAAGAGAGGAGAGAGGGCCCCCAACACCCAACGCGGTGTTTGGTTTGACCAGCTTGACGAAGCTTCCTCATTCGACTTTGGCCCACAATTTGGAAAGGTGCAGTATAACACACAAACTGCCTGCGTGGCTTGGCGTACCTAAGCTGGCTGGGAACTCACCCGCGACCCTCCGACATCCCTCCTGAGATTAAGGCTGAAGACTCCGGACTTGTATATGGTCTTTGTTCGCTCCAGTAGAGAGAAACTCTTCTCATCTCTTAGCCAATCGTAGTTATACATTCGCTTCTTTGTAGATCTCTGGCGACATCTCTTCAAGGTGTTTCCCCGATTGATGCAGGGACCAAGAGCTGAAGTGACGCGATTCGAGGTTTTGAGGGGCGGGAGAGACGGTGAACATATGATGAACGAGACTAAGCACGTCCCGAAAAGGTTAGGGTGAGTAGCTTTGCGGTCAGGTTCAGTGGTCGGTCATCCGTAATCGGGGATTGGAGGTCGGCCGTTGACGGTCGGAGGTCGGCAGTTGGCGGTCGGTGGCCAGGAAAACGGTCATCTGAAACTAGGGGCTGGCTCAAGCTTATCTGCGGCGGGGTGTGTGTTAAGTGGTATTGTTCGTGGTCGAGGTCTGAAGTCGGAGGTCGGAGGTCGGAGGTCGGAGGTCGGTGATCGCAATTGGGTGACACGGACGGCGCGCCATATCCACGCGACCCTAGTACAAACAAGTTGCCGAAGCCCACCACACCACCAGTGGCATGTGGCCCAAGAACGAAATAAGAAAATACCCGACATCCCAGCTCAAGAAGAGGGGCCTGGTGGTGGTGGAGTTGGCGGTCAAGAAGTGGTCGGCCCAGGGCAAACTCGCCGGCTCGAAAAAGAACCGCGACGGACGAAGCGGGGGTTGGCAGCGCGACGACAGGGCCGATCCAAAACGCCTTCGGCTCTTCTTTCTACGATTCTCTGATCGCAACATCTTTGAATGAGACTTAGTTTCGTGTTCATATTGAGACAGCGTGCATTTGAGCACCTAAAATTGGGTTCTGGAAACCCGTGCGAATGCCTGGACTTACTAGTATCGGTATATGCACCTAGGTATTTGACGAGCAGTGTCGAAAACGGTGACATCTTCCCACAGCAAGGAGTGTTTGGTTTGGCCTAAATGGGAAATATCCCTCGTTTCCGCCTTGGTAAGCAGGCAGTACTGCCTCATCGCCTAATATAATAAACCGGGGGTTTACAGACTTGAAGCCATCCTACCCCCTAAACTTTCACCCGTTC
>WSTX01005651.1:0-10891 GCA_019633405.1 Tulasnella sp. 408 | reverse complement strand
CTGTCCCCGCAGCTCCTACAAGTGAATTGGAGAACAGATCGCTAATATTCGAGAAAGTGAATTTCGATCGAGGCCAACTGGAGTTTTATCAGGCATTTGAGGAGCGGTTAAACGAGGCAGGAGGACAGTACCTCCGTCCTCATGCACTGCGACGTGGTGGGGCGGACACAGTTTGTAGAATGCTCCTTTTCTCGCTGCTAGGTGGGTGCGATTATTACACCCAAAAGGTTATTTGACTTTCCTGATCCGCTTCGAACCACATAGTAAGCTGTCGCCTCGACTTCGTTTTCTGGAGTTCAGATACCAGTAACGGTGTCAGGGTATGCAACATCTGCAAAAAGAGGTGAGATCCCCAGCGCGTCTCTGGCCACTCTTCTACCCTTAAATCGAACTTATCCTCGAAATTAGGAGCGATTCCCCATACTGTGCCGAGTGCGATGAGAAGGTTATGAGCAGACTTCCATGGGGCTCTTCTCGCCTATCCAGCCCCAAGATCAGGGAGATGATGAATATTTTGCGCCGCACCGAAGATGTCTCTGGGGGACGTGGCAGAACACTCATCGTCTGCCAATTCCGCCCCTTTGCTGACGCCATCGCGGAGCACTTGGCTCGAGAAAGATTGGGATTCGTAAGGTGTAAGTGCTGAATACCGCAATCCAGACACTATAAACTTATTACGTACTGTTCAGTCCATGACTCGGATGTCAATGGGAAGGCGGCTGCAATGGAACGCATCAGATCTCGGAACCCGAATCAGCCGCGTATCACAGTGGCTCTGGTAATCGTTAATCCTGCCAATATTGACGGTGAGCGTGGCCTCAGCCCTGTCAACCTGATTTTGTGTTTTCTTATACCCCTGGACAGGTTTGGACTTTAAACGATTTCAAACAGTGATCCTCATGGACCTATGGTGGAACCCTCTTTTGGACTCCCGCGCGTTTAGCGACGATCCTGACGTGTACGTATAACTCCATTAAGCAGCGACTGCATGCTGAAGCTCAGCACTAATACAGGAGGGTCAATATATACAAACTTTACTTCGAGAATACCATCGAAAGCCGTGTCTTGGAGGTGCGTTTCCTTCATTTTGGGACCTTGGCCGATTCTGACAGGCGACCCCCGAAGCTGTTGAACCAACCGCAACAGGCCGATGACGACGACCAAAATATCTTCCATCGACTCGGGATTCATTCAACTCCGGAGAACTTGGACTACTTGCTGCAACCGACGTAGATTCACCATGACCTCAGATTGAGTGTGTTTTCAGGCAACGTTCCTTGCTCACTACCCTTTTCTTATTGTAACAGAACATCCTTCATTACCCACCTATTCCATCTTTCTATCTTTCTCTGTATCTGTAACTTTACAATGTATTTTACGCAATCACTCTGTAAATCATTCAAGGTCACTGAAGCTTGAGGATTGACACACACCGTACGTGATACCGTTGGAGCGCAAACTCCGGTAAAGAGAGACCACTAAGCACGGCCACCAAGTCCCTTGGTCGGCTTCCCGATCAGAGTTCATCATCTCTCGAGCTACCATCGAATAAAGAAGGCTCTCCGGGCTGGCAACAATGTGGAAGGGTAAGTCGCAAATCTATTTGGTAATGGTGCCAGTGGTAGCTCAAGACCACAGCGGGTGCGCCGACTACGAATACCGTGACGGCCCAGTCACCGAATTCATTAGCTGCACGGCCCGCCTTGATCCAGCAGCTACTGGATTTCTCACTTATTTTGATATCTCAAGATAAGGAAACCATGAGCGAAGAAGAGAAGGAAACCACTTTAAAGCGGCTTAGGGAAGGTCCTCGCGTTCGAGATGCGCTTTTCTCTGATCCGTCGGACTCGTCGAACGATTAGGATTTAACTTGAACTCAGCTAATGTCGTTCTCCTACACATGCAATAGGGGAGTCTCTAAGTCTGAGAGACTGAGTCGATAAAATATCTATCCGTTTCAACTGCTATACGTTGTCAATACAGAGTAACGTGACATTTCTTAGCCTTGGGGGATATTGCTTCGGCCAATTCACGACATTCCGAGGATTGCGGGGCCGCTAAGCAGCGCACCGCAGCCTCGTTTAGCGTTCGGTTCAAAATATGCCCCACGGAGCCGCAGTCTCTAGGAGGGCCTTAGCTCAAGCCACCAAACAGACCTCGGTGAAGAAATGGATAGGGATTCTTGTGAGCCCGCAACAAAGGCATAAGCAGATTCCACTCACCGTACACACCGTACAAAGGCGGAACACCAGCTGCGACGGTACGAAGCGAACGTCTATATGAGGTATGAACTTCATTTCCGACGTGGATCGCCACCAAACAATGAGGTCGTCCAATGTCCCTGGAAGCTTCTGACGACCCTGTTGTTCCCTTTCCGGAAATGAAGACTTTAAAGTGCTTTTCGATCAGCATGAGGTCAAGTAAGATTCAACTGAGTCATAGCTTTGAACTCTATCACTGTGCTTTGGTTCCCTCTGGAGACGACTCTCACTCAACCCACAGTCTAGATCAGATAAGCGACCAGTTTGTTGAGAGTCCAATGTCGCATCTCAACCCTCAAACGGAGCCAAGTCGATGGCCCCAATACTGCTAATTCATCGGGGTCGACATCCTCCGACCCTCGTTCACCGATAGGCTTGCACCCTGTAAGGGTCCAAAAGGGAGGGGAATACAAGTCAGAAGTCGATCTGGCTGTGCGTTACGTGTGGCCGGCCGCTAGCTGACGAAATTGTTGCCCTTTTTGGGACCCGAAATCAAAAGGCAGCAGTTAATCATCTTTACTTCATCGCTGGCGATGGAGCGTGATTGTTGCTGAGGCGATGGTTTCCTTGTGCCATGTGTGGCTTTATTTACATCGGGTCGAAATTTCGAATGCCCACGCTGCTTCCTGACTCCTGAGTCGGCTCCCTTTTCCCCTTTTCTTGTGCTCTGGACATTGCACTGTAGCTATGATTCGTTTCTATGGGGTACAGTCCACCACAACACCGCTATGCCTCGGTGCCGGCTGCTTGACGAGGCGCTCCCGACCGGTTCAAGGAGCGTTCACACAATGCTGAAGCTTAGTAAAAGCCATCTTGGACGGCCATATAGCTGGCACATCTCCAGTGCTGCTAGAGATACTTCTTTTCTATGGGGAAATGCCTCTAACCTCCCTTGTCAACGAAAAGCCGGAGCTCGGGGTCGCGAGTATCTCCCCGGTCCCTGATTGGCGTTTGTCTCGTACACATGTCTAAAGCGTCCATGTGAGGCACAATTCACTCGATTCTCGACCTAGCCTCGCCTTCTCGGCTACCCGTTGAATTCTGCCGCCTACACCTCCCTGCTAATATGATAAAAGGCGTTTCACCTGCAGAATATCCGTTCCCCCAAGATGTCGAATTACCCTCCTGCAACAATGCCTGGCTCGGGAACACGTGAAAATCCCTATGATCTTTCAAGTCCCATCGAATCTGGTGGCAGCATTCCAAACCCACCATCGTATGTCGTTTTCTTTCTCTCTCTCGCAGTTTTGGTGATCCCTACGAAATGCCAACCCTGTTTCTAGAGACTTTTCTGCATGGGCTTCAGACATAGTACGAGTTCGAACTCCGCAAGCACCTCTCCAGGCCGCAGCCTCTGTGCCTATTGCCGGTCCTTCGAACCGACCGCCACCGGGCTACCATAACAGAGAAAGATCGGACCAAATCGGCGACGATGAGCGGGACCAAAATAATGATGATGAGATGGGGCAGGATGGTGGAGACTTGGACCAACAGTTGGATCAAGAGGAAGCTGCCATCAACCAGCTTCGCCGGAAGATCAACTCATCCATTGTGGTCGGTGGGAACATGGCATTAAACGCTCGCCAAAGGTCAAATCGGATAAAGTTGTTTAATTTGGAGATGTCGGACGCAAAGGGTGGGATGATCTTTGACTACGTGAGCCACTGTTTTTGAACACCCTGATGGGCTGATAATGACCACCGACTCATACAGGAGGTGTGGACGACATGCCAAACTGCTTGACATTTAATTGACGTCGAACCTTCATCACAGGATGATTCCGAAATGATTGTTGGACTTCTTTGCCGGATTCATGATTCGAGGCACATCCAGGGCGAGGAGGGAGCAACTCTGTAAGCCCCAGTGGTAAATGGTCGTCGTCCGCTTACCAATTGTACTAATTGCACGCTCTACTGTAGAATAGTGGTTTCCAGTGAAGGGGAGATCCAAAGGTGGATAACAGCAGCTAGAGATCTCAGTAATAGATTCCTAGGCGATCATATTCTCATCTACCACGGCCGGGGGAGGCGTCGAGGCAAGTAATCCCAGTAATAATCACTGCCGCGATTGACACTTACAGTCATGTACATTGGCTTTAGATCAAGACTTTGATGAGTATAAAATTGTGATCACTACGTACAGGACCCTCTCAGGAGATCTAGGTTATCCCAATGGTGGCCTTTTGCAACGAGGAATTGAATTCCGCCGTCTTATCCTGGGTATGGTCCTCACTTTGTAAACCGACCTTTATATAACCTGGAAGTTACTCATCGACATTTCGATTAACCTCATTTCAATAGATGGTGGTGAGGTCATCCGTAATCAGAGGACCCAACAATCAAAGGCGTGCCGTAAAGTAAACGCGGAGTACCATTGGTGCTGCAGTAAGAATAGTGTGAGTATTCAGCTTACTTGCGAGTCGTTTTTTACTGCGATAGTTTCTCATGCAACGTGGTGGATCCAGAGAGTCATTGCAGCCCACCAATATGGAGCATTTGCCGAATTCCTGCGTATTCCAAATCTCAATCCAGGCCGTCGAAGGAAGGCAAGTAAATGAAAATGTTGGAGGTAACGAGTAAATCTAATGCTTTGAGTCTCAGCGATTCCTCCAGAGATTCATTCTTGGGGCTGACGATGATGAGGCAGTGGACGTACCCCTTACGAGTGAATTGGAGGGTAGAACCCTGAAATTCAAAAAGGTGGATTTCGACCAGGGTCAAAAAGAGATTTACCGGGCATTTGAGGAGCGCCTAAACGAGGTAGGAGGACATTACCTCCGTCCTCGCTCACTTCGCCATGGCGGAGCAGACACGGTTTGTAGAATGCTCCTTTTCTCGCTTATAGGTGCGGTTATCACGACGGGCCAAACCATTTGGTTTCTCTGATCTGTTTCAAATCGCGTAGCGTGCTGTCACCTCGAGTTCGTTTTGCAGTGCGTGAATCACAGTGGTGGTATCAGGTTATGCAATATGTGCAGAGAGAGGTGAGATCTCGACAAAGTTTCTGACCGCTCTCTTACCCTTGAATCCGGCTTAGACTTGAGCCTGAAAGCAACTCTCCATCCTGCGCCGCATGCCATGAGAAGGTCTTCAGCAAATTCCCAACGGACCCTCCTAACCTGACCAACCCCAAAATCGAAAAGATGCTACAGATTCTGCACCGTAAGGAAAGTATTCGCCGACGAGCTGGCAAAACAGCCATTATCTGCCAATTCCCTGCCTTCGCCGACCTAATCGCGCAGCATTTGGCTGAAGAAGGGATCGACTTCGTGAGCTGTAAGTCGTGAATACCGTAATTCAGACGCATTCTATTTAATGTGCTCTTTTCAGTCTATGACTCAAATGTCAACGAGAAAGCAGCCGCGATGAGGCGCATAAGACGTGAGCAGAATGTCACAGTGGCCCTGATAACCATCAATCCTGTCACTACTCTCGGTGAGCATCGCCTCCGCTCTGCCAACCTAATGACGCCCTTTCTTAGGCGCTTAGATAGGTTTGGACTTGAGGCCCTTTGATACGGTTTTCCTCATGGATCTTTGGTGGAACCCCCGTTTAGACGCCGCGGCGTTTGAAGCCGATCACGACGTGTACGCTTGATGCTCGTGGACCACGGCTTCGCGCTGAACCTTTGCCTTCATGCAGAAGAGTCAAAATTTACAAGCTTTACTTCAACAATAGCGTCGAAAGCCGTATCTTGGAGGTATGCGTCTTTCATTTCATGGTCCATGCCGACCCTAACAGCCGACGCCCCAAGCTGCTGAACCGACCGCGGCTGGCCGATGACTTCAACCAAAATGCCTTCCATCGACTTGGGGTTTATTCTACTCCGGAAAACTTGGACTACGTGCTGAAGCCCTCATAAATTCACTATGCGTGGGAGTGCATTTTCAGGCAGCGTCTCTTACTCGCCAAGCGACTCGGAGGAGTCGATAGTAGCCACCCTGCGTAGCTTTTCTTCTTGTGATAGACTTCCTTCGTCATTCACATATATACCCTCTTTCTATTTTCCCTTGCTGCTGTAGGTTTAAAATGATTTCAAGCAACCACTCTATAACCCATTCATGGCCACTAAAGCTGGAGAGACAAACCCCACGATAGCTGATACCATTAGGGCACAGACTCCGAGACATAGCCGCCAACAAGCACGGCAACAAAAATCTCTGGGTCGGTTTCCCGATCAGGGTTCGTCAAGCCTTGCAATATCATCGGACAGAGAAAGCGTGTGATAGCTCTTCGGGCTGGCGACGGCAAAGGCTCAAAACTACTTGGTAACGGTGGACGGCTCAAAGCCACAGTCGGTGCGCTGGATACGAATAACGTGACGCCCCGGCACGACCCGCGTGAGATGCTTCACCCCCGCAATTGTGGTGGAACAAAGGAACTTCCCGAGGTCAACCGTCAACCCAAACTCAGCTGTGGAGCGCGATTCAAGCCGCGTTGTCCCTGGGAACCCTGCTGTGCGCGGGTTTGTTGTTGCCCTTCTGATATTGAAAAGAATTCGAAGCCTCTGAGCATCCCCCTTGAACGCTGGACACGAAGGGCGGTATGTATGAGACGATGGTAAGGCGAAGGATTTCCTTCGGTGTGTGGCGTTATTTGCATTTCGGGATCCGGACGTCGAAAGTTCGAATGCCCACGCCGCTCCTGACCCAGTTTCCTTTGCCATTCTCTTGTGCTCCACTGGCAGACATGCACAGCACCCATGACTCGGGTACGTCGGACACCGTATGCCGCAATACCGCTCGTTCTTGGCAGGGGGTGCTTGACGTGGCGCTCCGGACGAAACCCGGTGGCTCAAAAGCTTGAACGTCAATCATGACGCCCCATAAAAGCCGTGTCGGACGACCATATGCCCGGTACATCGCCAATATTGCTAGAGATTCTGGTTTCACGGTGAAATACCTCGCAATCCCCGTTTTCAACGAAAGCCGATGCTCAGGGTTGCGATTGTCCTTTAGGTCCATCATTCATGCTATCGCCATACACATGCCCAAAGCGTAGGCGCAATTCACTCCATCTCACCGGTGGCCCGTCTTCTCCCGGCTACGCTTTTGGCCGCCCACACTTCCCCGCTCCGTTGATAAGAGGTGCCCCCTTGCGCAAATTTCCGTTCCCCGAGACATGTCGACTCGCCTCTCTTTATCGATGGCTCTTTTGGGAACAGCTGCAAATCTTGATGACATTCGAAGCCCCACGGAGTCTGGCGGCAGCCTTCGAAGCACACCATCGTAGGTGGTTCTCTCTCTCGCAGTCTCAATAGTCACTAAGAATGCCTCCCCTCTCTCTAGAGAGTTTTCAGCATGGGATACCTACCCCGAGACAGTATGATTTCCACCGAGTGTAGCTCCGCTAAAAAGAGGTCCCCCACCAGGTCTCCAGGCCGTCGGCCTTGTACGTATTGCCAGCCCTTTGGACGCACAGCCACCGGACGATCATACCAGCGAAGGCTCGAACCTACGTAGCGACGACGGCTCGGACGAAAGTACCGACGCTGGCTTTGACAGAAGCAATGGCGATGAGGTGGATTGGAGCAGTGAAGGCTCGGGCCACCAGTTGGACCAAGAGCTAGCCGCGACCAACAGCCTTCGCAACAAGATCAACTCATCTATTGTGATTGGTCAGAGGATGGTTCTAAATGCCCATCAGAGGCTGACTCGAACTAGAATGTTCGATTTGGAGATGTCGGAGGCAAAGGGTGGGATGGTCTTTGACTACGTGAGTCACAGCAATTGAATCCTCCGATGGCCCGAGAATGACCATCGAGTTTTACAGGAGGTATCGATGACTGACCGGGCGGCAGCTAAGGGCTGAAATGACTTTGAAATATCATTTCAGGATGAATCTAGGATGATTCTTGGGTTCCTCTGCCGGATTCAGGATTCGAGGCGAATCCAAGGCGAAGCGGGACCAACCTTGTGAGTCCAATCCGGAAATGTCTATCGCTCCAGTACTAATTGCATGCTTTACGTTAGAATAGTTGCTCCTAGCGAGGGACAGCTCGAAAAGTGGGCGAGAGCCGCTCGAGATTTCAGTGACGAATTTAACCGGCACACTGTTCTTATCTACCACGGCCGCAGGAGGTCGCAAGGCAAGTGGTCCTTATAATCATTATTCCCCCGACTAAGGCTTAAAATCCCTCGCATTGGCTTCAGAGGCACAATTCGATCGATATCGAATTGTACTCACTACGTATAGGACTCTCTCTGGGGATCTAGGTCTCATTGATCAGGGTCTTCTGCGAGAAGGATTCAGTTTCCTCCGCGTTATCCTCGGTATGCCTGTGACTTTAGAATTCCTAAGATACATATGAAGTCTAACTTAAAGGTTGACGTCCTTATCGGTTGGGTTTTAATAGATGGGGGTGAGGTCATCCGTAACCAAGGAACTGGACAGTCCGAGGCGTGTCGTCAGGTCAACGCGTTGTACCACTGGTGCTGCACTCAGAATAGCGTAAGTAGCTGACCTTGCCTGAGGGTGACCTAATACTGCGATAATATTTATCAAGATGTTATCCAGAAAACCATCGCGCCTCAGCAATATGAAGTGTTTGCCGAATACTTGCGCGTTCCAAATCCTAATGCGGCCCGTGTACGGAAGGCGAGTCGCTGGGCGCTTCAAGCGTAACAGGTTTTTCTAACTTTCCTCCTCCAGGAGTTCCTCGATCAATTCATCCTAGGTGATTTGGACGACGAGGCTGTAGCCACGACGCCTACTAGTGAATTGGAGCATAGATCACTGATATTTCAGGAAGTGGAGTTTGACCGGGGTCAACGAGAGTTTTATCTGGCGCTCGAAAAACGGCTAAATGAGATCGGAGGGCAGCACCTCCGTCCGCGAGCACTCCGCAGTGGTGGGGCTGAATTGGCCCATCGGATGGTTCTTCTCTCGCTTAAAGGTGCGGTGATCACGACCAGCAACGCGACACGAGTGTACTGAAATGTTTAAACTGCATAGCGTGCTGTCACTTCGACTTGGCTTTCAGGGGCTCTGGCGCAACCGATAATCACAATGAAGGTGTCAGGACATGTATTATCTGCGAGGAGGAGGAGAGGTGAGATATAAGAACAATTCCTGCTACTCTCTTAACCTCGAATCCGGATTAGAGCTTACACCCGAAGCAACTATCGTTCCTGTAACGTGTGCCATGAGAAGGTCATGAGCCGGTTCCCGACGGGCCCTTCTCGTCTGGCCAACCCCAAGATCAGAGAGATGCTAAATATTTTGCACCGCACAGCAAAGGTCACTGGTGGAAAGGGCAAAACCGCTATAATCTGCCAGTTCAGTGGGTTTGCCGATATCGTCGCGGAACACTTGACTCGAGAAGGGATCGGATTTGCAAGGTGTAAGTGGGAATGCGGTATTTAGGACGTTTTAAATTTACTATGTTCCTTTCAGTCCATGATTTAAACCTCGATGAGAAATATGCTGCAATGAGACGCGTACGATCTCAGCGAGATATCGTAGTCGTTTTGGCGACCGTCAATCCTGCCAATATTCACGGTGAGCATCGCCTCGATTCCGTCAACCTCTCGTTGCAGTTCCTTATAGGCTCTTGTATAGGCTTGGACTTTAGACCCATCACTACAGTTATTCTCATGGACCTTTGGTGGAACCCTCAGTTAGACGTTCGCGCGTTTCGCGACGATCATGACGTGTGCGTTTAATGCCATCGGACAGCGACTTCATGCTCACGCTTAGCCCTAATACAGAATGGTCAACATTTATAAGCTCTACGTTGAAAATACCGTGGAAAGTCGTGTTCTAGAGGTACGTTTTCCGCAGTCAATCTCGGGTTTTACCAATTCTGACAGGTTACGTCGAAAGTTGCTGAACCAACCGCAGCTGGTCAGTGACGATTGCAACCAAGATGTATTCCATCGACTAGGGTTTCATTCAACACCGGATAACTTGGAATATGTGCTGCAACCAACGTAAACTCGACCTGATACCATATCGCCCGCGTTTTTAGGTACCCTTGCTTGCTCAACACGCGGGTTATGGTAACCCCCTGTGCACCCCCATAACCCTTTACCCCCTGTGCTAGTCTAGAAAGGTCTTTCTCATCGACCTATATTCCGTCTTTCCGTCTTCATTCGTCCCTGTAATTTTGAAGTGTATTAACAACCATTCTATGAACCATCCACGACCACTGGAGGTGACCGAAAACACGTAATATTAGTCGACTACAAGCCCCGCTAAGGAGCCGCTAGCAATCAACGCTACGAAATCCCTGAGTTGGCGTTTCAACCAGTGACCTCGTGCTACCAGCGGACAGAGAAAGCGTGTGATAGCTCTTCTGGCGGCTAGCAACGGTATGGCAGAGTAAAGGTAGCAAAATTGCTTGGTAACGGTGGAAAGCTCCAACCCACAGTACGTGCGCTGAATACAAATATTGTGACGCCCCAGTCACCGAATTTCTTGCTGCACGACCTGCCCTGGATGCTTTATTCGTGGTGGAACAAAGGGCCCGGTCACGCGCGAAGGCTTTCCTGAACTGTGAGAATTTGGCATACTGGCGACCCATCGTCGACACAGCCTCGACGCAGCATGCAACGCCGTCCCTGGTAGCGCAGCTGGAACTACCTGGTGGCCTGGGAGTGTGGAACTCTCAAAGCCGTTGGTTCGAATCCA
>WSTX01005650.1:0-10923 GCA_019633405.1 Tulasnella sp. 408 | reverse complement strand
AACCGAATCGATGGAGCACGAGCCACAGAGCCCGCAGGCGCGTCGGGGTAGCTAATTGAAGGAATCGTGGACATCGCCTCCTCCTCGGAAACGACACTAGTATAAACGCTCGAATCGGACGGCTCCCAAGGAGATGGGGCTGTGGAAGGTGGAGGATGGGGATGAGGTCGTGGAACTTCGTGGACGCTGCCAGATGGAGAGGATGGAGTCCAGGACGCGGTGCTAACCGTTGAGCGAGTTGGTGTCGAGGTCCTCTCAGATGGGAGTCGAAGGGTTATACGAGAAGGTTCACTGAATGATGGAGAAGCTGCAGGAGTTTCGCTAACTTCACTCGCGAACTCTGGAGCTTCGAGGCTTTCAGTCCATGACGCGCTTGAGACGGTCACCGACAACTCGCGAGGGGTCATCCTCGATGAGAGCGAGCTACTGGGTGTGAAGGATGAGATGGAAGCAACGACGGAAGGCGGACGATTGACCTCGCTTGCAGCCGGCGCATCTGGCACGGCCACTGATTGGACCGAAGGGCTCCTCGAGATGCTGCTGAGGGTTGGTGTGGACTCCGACGTCGGTGAAGGTAGACTTGGTGGAAGTGACCGAACTGACGGCACTGGTTGGAAGGGAAGCCGCACGCTAGATGGAACAGGACTCGGCGAAGTACGAGACACAGGCACAGGAGTCGGAGGAGGATTGTGGAAAACGACGACGGTGCTCGGAGCGCTGGGAACACTGAGAACACCATGACCGCTGGAGATGCTGGTGATGCTGGAAACGCTCGTGCCGCTAGAGATCGTGGAGACCCTGGGAGTGGAAGGAGCGCGGGGACGAGCACGCAGGGGGTCGTACCGCACCACCGGAACCGGAACCAGGACTGGGACTCGGGCGGGAGGTGGTGGGCGGGGACTGGGCGTAGGAGTAGGAGTGAGGCTCCTCAGAGGGCTAAGAGCCACACTGCTTTCGCTCGGGAGTGGGCTGGGCACGGGTGTTCTTTGGCAATGACATTGAGCAGTGACTCCACTCTCGCACTCGGAAGCCGTAACGAGACTGTCCGAATGCAAGGGACAGGAGGAGAGCGACCTGTAAGTCGCGCGTGGAGTGCGGGCGTCGTCGGCCGTGACGAAGCTGGTGCGGGCCGATGCGGTGCGGCGGTCCCCTTCCGACGAGATGGAAGCTCCGGACGACATCGAGCGGCTCTGTGGTGCGGTGGTGTATCGACTTCTCCTCTCCGTGCTGCTGCTTTCCCGCTTGCTGGAGCTGGCAGTGGTGAAGTCCTCACCAGCAACCTCTGAGCCCGTGAAGCTGGATGCTGATTCAGGGTCATAGAAGACCTCACCCAGGTCCAGCATAGGTGCAATATGTGGTGCGGTGGTGAAGGAGCGTGGCGTCCGCGGTGTGGCTTCTCTTTCTTCCGCAGGTCTGCGGCGGCTTGTTTTGGTTGGTCTCGTATCCCTAGTGTTCGAGTAGGGCCTTTGGCGAGCCGGAGTTGAGGGAATGGAAAGGCGTTCCGAATCCGTAGCCGAATGAGTCCTAGTTCGGTCCCCATAGCGTCGTGTGTGAGAATGAGGCAGCTCGCGAGAAACGGAAGATGCGGTGAACGACCCTTCCGAAGGTACGGAGAGAGTCTCGGAACGAGGGCTACGACCGGAGGGGAACACAGCTGAAGAGGGGGAGGACGACGACATGTCCACAGAAGTCGAATCACTGCCGGATTCAGTTTGTCGAAGGCGAAGGTTTTCTAAACCTTCAGATATGACCTCATAGTGCTCTGACGGCGTGCGAGACGATGTAGATGAGCGAGTTCGAGATGTGGGAGAAAGTGAGCTCGTCGTGGGCGTGCGGGAACTAGGAGTGCGGGTGAAGGTTTCCGTGCGGCTCTCTATCGTTGGAGTAAGCTCCTCGGAGGTGTAGGACGAGACGTCCGTTGTAGAAGAACTCGCCAAATAGGAGGGACTTCGGGGACCACTGGTCATGGGAGTAGTTCGGGAGATTTCACTGTTGGATGCGCTTTGAGAGGAGCTTCCGTAGCTCGGCGGCGTGTTAGGTCGTCGAGGTCCCCTAGAGCTCCTGTATCGAGTTCGAGGAGGGGCGGGTGGAGAGCTGAAATCCGGCGAGGCACCCCGACCCACCGCGGCACCCATGCTAGTCCCCCCAGGCCTAACAGAAGCCGTGCTAACGCTCGAATAGCTCGAGACCGACTCAGAACTATGGGAAGGTATGCGGCAATCAATGAAACCAAGACCCCTGCTCATAAGATTTCAACGTACCTTGGGGACAAGGGCTCAAACTCTCTATCCGAACGAAGCGTCGAGCTTGTCCTCCTGAGGCTGAGGCTGCGGCTAGATGGGATGGTGCGATCTTCACTTGCGAAGCTGTCAACACCTGTACTGAGAACCGAACCATCCGACGACCTCGTGAAGGTTCCCGTTCTAGTAAAAGTAGGAGACAAAGCAGTCGTAGCGGCCCGAGGTCTGCTGAAAGCTGAAGAAGAGCGGGAAGTACTGGCCCTCGTCGTAAGAGTGCGTCCCTCCGTCACCGAGTCGGACTTTACGCTCGAGGAGATGCGCGAGTCTGTAGATTGAGTAACGGGAGTTCCGTTCATGGAAGAAGTCTGAGTGACCGGGCTCCTGGAGTCGGGGCTTCGAGAGGAGCCGCTAACGCCGCTTTGAGTCCCCGTACCAGAACGCGAGCTGAGGATGCTTCGACTGCCGGTGCTAAAGCGAGAGCTAAACGGACTTTGACTCTCCGTCTCTGAGCGAGAGCTCATGGAGCTTTGAGAGTTGGCAGTAGATCGAGGGCTGAGCACGCTCCGAGTTTCCCTGCGGAGACCGGAGGTGCTGCCCGAGGCCACAGTCGACGTTCGGGATCGAGGACCGGAGACGCTGGAAGCAGAGCCGGTGAAGGACTCGGATGAAATCGATGGAGAACGTATGATGGGAGTCCCTGGTTGAGGAGGGAGGAACCTCGTCGACGTCGAGCTCTCGGTGGAGCTCGTGCGGGAGGTCCGCGTTGTTTGGTCGGAGCGAAGTGAACAAATAGAAGGCGTCGAACGGAGAGACAGAGAAGGGGATGAAGCCCGAGAAGATTGGGGGGGGATTGCGGTTTCACGAGAGAAAACGTCCCTGTTTTAGGAAAGTAGGTTTTAAGCCATGTCCCTATTTCCAAACCCGATGAACGACCTACCGGATAGCCCCAACCCATCGGACTCGCTCTCCAGCACTCTCAGCAGCAAGTCTCTCCACTCCATCTCCATAAGTCAGCTGGAACGGGCACAGAAGCTCGACGAGGTTTTCAGAGCCACGTGCGGCGCTTTGTTCCCTCGCGGTGATGCTGCCGATGTCGTTTTGAGCGGTGCTGTGAGAAGGAGAAGGGATGTTGCGAACTTCGGTGCAGCTGACGAGATCCAGAGTTACACCACCGCGGCCACCGCCGGGAGCAATCCATGAGAGAGTGAGCTGAGTGGGGTATAGGATAGCACGAGCTCGGACCCAGGTGAAGGGAGTTCCAGAGTAAACGTTGAGGTACCAAAGATGACCCATGCGAGGAAGCTAAAGGAAATCAAGGCATCAACGCACACCAGCCCTAGTTATTATACCGAGACCTACCTCTTTTCCCTCTTAAACAAGGTCGACCATTTGGAGGTTGGTGGGGCAGTGGTAAGTGGGGCTTCAGGGTCTCGTCCTTCCCAGGGCCGCCGACTCAGCCGACTGGTGACGTCACCCCGGGATGTTCGGAAGGACGCGGAGTGATGCCAGGGGGTCAGGGGTTGGGAATGGGTAGCGGTTCCTCATACAGGATAAGACCGACCGACTAGCTAACACTATCGCCACCCTGCCGCGCACCCTAAAGTAGGTCTGTGGCTCGTATAACCAAGGCTCAGACATGTCTCAGAGAGCTAGGTGTGCCCTTTAGAGTCTGTGCGAGAACAGGCAAGTGGTTAGACGAGGTCTGTTGAGCGGACGCGACCCATAGGTACTTGCACCACTTAGCCATGCAAGCGACTTTCATTCAATCCTTTAGTATGCGAGTATAGAGCGCCTGTGTTTTATAAGAAGGAATTGTAGAATCTTAAGAAGCATGACTCGGGAATACACGCATTTAGAACAATGCAGTTCGATTTCCGTAAGTGGTTAGATTGAACGCGTTCGTTTCAACCCTACCACCCACGTGCTCAATCGGTCCACTCCTAAATCTTTCACCGACACCGCATACCTTCATTCAGAATCATTCCGTCATGGGTGAGAAGATCAACGAGAACGAAGAACTTCCTCGACCAACAAGCGCCCAGTTGCAACCTGCCTCCATCGACCAAGTGCAGGAGGTAATGAAGAGTATCAGAGTCTGCCCGGTCAGCGGTTGGACAGGATGAACCACTGACTGGAGCTGTAAAGAACTAATTGCTCTTTCTCTATTCAGGAGAAAATCCTTGGGTCTTTATCGCACCTTCGAATTGACAGGGCTCGGATCAGACCGATTGAAGGTCAAGGCTCTACGACGGCGGGTGGAAACGCGGATGTCGAGGCCGCAATCCTCAATTCAGCTCAACCTTTAAGTTCGCCACGACCCGAGGGTCCAGAGTATGTTGCGGTAAAGAAGGTACGGCTCGACACAGAAAACGAGAACAGTCGAGGCCTCGCGGTGAGCCTCACGCGTATTGGTAATTACGGGGGAATCTGAGAATCCCGCATTCAATCCAGCATTTCGCCAATGAAGTCGGTCTTCTGAACGACCTCTCGCACCCTCATGTGGTCAAGATTCTAGGTTTCGTCGAGGAGGTTGATAAACATGTCGCCTGGATGGTCTTTTGTTGGGAGAAGAATGGCAACTTGAGGGAGTTTGTCCGGTCGGAGAATTGGGAGCTCCCAGAACGTGTCTCTTTGGTAGGCACGGCTCTTGCATTGCCAATGGTTTGCCCTTCCGCTTACAAACCGCCAGATAGACGACGTTGCCAGGGGGCTAAGTTATCTTCACGGAAGGAATCCACCGATCTGTCACGGTGACCTCAAATCTGTGAGTTGGGTGGAGATCGTCCCCCAGTGGCTCTGGTGCTTACCTGATTGCAGCTCAACATCCTGGTGAACTCTAAGAACCGAGCTGTCATTACGGACTTTGGCTCTGCCCGTTCCATAGACCGAAAGTTGGAAGAAATAGTTAGCGTTGCTCATGCGGGCGAGGCGACAAATGTGCAACATGAGACTCCGGAGGGAGTGAACGCAACAGGGCAGTTGAAGGCTGAGGTCGCCACATCTGGCGAGTTTATGACGATGACAGGTCCTGCCTGGAGTGTTCGATGGGCGGCTCCTGAACTGCTACGCGGAGGGCTGCCTGGCTTAGGGAGTGATGTGTGGGCCTTCGGCTGGATTTGCTGGGAGGTGCGTGTGTATCAATCCGAGGTCCAGCAGCCGGCGGCTCAGCGCCCGACCTGGCCCCTCTAGGCCTTCACAGGCAACTTTCCATTCAATGATGAACGTGAAGTTGCTGTTATTCGGCGAATAGTAACACAAAACATTCCAACCATTCGTAATAACGCTCAGCTCAGCCAAATCCAGAGGCTTTGCAGCCTTATGGAGGACTGTTTGAGATTCGATGCAAACGAGCGACCGACAGCCACTGGATGCCAACAAGCGCTCTCATTAATGGTACGATATATTCGCGGTTACACTTGACCCATATTGAAAAGGGGCCCTTTCAGGATCAAGCCCTCCCATTCCATAAAGGAGGGGACAGCTTGGCCGGGGCTCGGTCTAGTGGACTTTTGCATGCGCTCGGCCGTCTTCAGCTCCGAAACGGCTTGGTGGACAAGGCCCATGAATACTTCGGGCAGTCTCTGAAGGCTTCTGAGTCTGTTGGTGATAAAAGGGGGAAAGCTAGGGCTGTGAATGCAATAGGAGAGGCATACAAGTTGCAGAACAAGTTCTCCAAGGCAGAGGAATTATATATCCAATCCCACGATCTCTCCTCCAAAATCGGGGATTTGCTCGGCTGTGCCCACTCTCTCAAAGCTTTGGGAGACGTGTGGTACATGCAGAACGAGTATTCTAAAGCGGAGGATTCGTACATCCAATCCCGTGACCTCTACTCCAAATTCGGGGAGCACCTCGGGTTTGCCCACTCAGTCAGGGGTCTGGGAAACGTGTACAGCATGCGGAACGAGTGTTCGAAAGCGGAGGATTCGTACATCCGATCCCGTGATCTCTACTCCAAAATGGGTGATCAGCTTGGCTTTGCCAACTCAGTCAGAGGTTTGGGAGACGTGTACCGGAGGCGGAATGAGTATTCCAGAGCGGAGGAGTCGTATATCCAATCCCGTGATCTATACTCCGCAATCGGGGATCAGCTTGGTTTTGCCCACTCGGTCCAGGCTTTGGGAGACGTATACCGAATGCGGAACGAGTATTCAAAAGCGGAGGAGTCGTACATCCAAGCCCGTGATCTCTACTCCAAATTCGGGGATCGGCTCGGCTTGGCGCACCCGATCAAATCTTTAGGAGACGTGTACCGGCTGCGGAACGAGTATTCCAAGGCGGAGGAATCGTACATCCAGTCCCGTAACATCTACTCCGAAATCGGGGATCAGCTCGGGTTTGCCCACTCGGTGAAGGCTTTGGGAGACTTATACTGGATGCGGAACGAGGGTTTGAAAGCAGAGGAGTCGTACATCCAATCCCGAGACATCTGCTGTAAAATCGGAGATCAGCTCGGGTTCGCCCAGTCGGTCTGGGCCTTGGGAGAGGTGTACAGGATGCGGAATGAGTACTCCAAAGCAACGGAGTTGTACATGCATTCCCGTGACCTCTATTCCAAAATCGGGAGTCGGGTCGGGTTTGCCGACTCGATCAGGGCTTTGGGAGACGTGTACTGCATGCAGAACGAGTATTCCAAAGCGAAGGAGTCGTACATCCAATCCCGCGACGTCTACTCCGAAATTGGGAATCAGCTCGGATTTGCCCACTCGGTCAAGGCTTTGGGGGGCGTGTACCGGATGCGGAACGAGTGTTCGAAAGCGGAAGAATCGTACATCCAATCCCGCGACCTCTACTCCAAAATCGGGAATAAGCTCGGCTTTGCCAACTCGATCAGGGCTTTGGGAGACTTGTACCGGATGCAGAAAGAGTATTCCAAAGCGGAGGAGTCGTACATTCAATCCCGTGACATCTACTCCGAAATCGGGAATCAGCTCGGCTTCGCCCACTCGGTCCAGGCGTTGGGCGACGTATACCGGATGCGGGAGCAATATTACCACGCGGAGGAGGCATACGTCCAATCCCGTGACTTCTACTCCAAAATCGGAGATCAACTCGGCTTTGCTAACTCGCTTCAACGGTTGGGGCACATCCAGTCTGCTCTGAAAGAATATGCTAAAGCAAAAGAAGCATACCTGGAAGCTCAACGCATATATCATCGGATTGGAGACAGGTACTCCTCAGCCAACACATCCTGGTACCTCGCCTGGCTGCACCGCGAACAAGCGCAGTACGAAGAGGCAGAGCGACTGGTTCGCGGGGCGTCCACCGTTTACGGTGAGCTTGGCTTAACTGAAGACGTTGCGGATTGCAAGCAATTTCTCGGTGAAATTCGCCAATTCATGAAAACGTGATTAACACCCTGGTTTACCACATCTTCGCTTTTCCTTCCGTCGAGCCCCTTAGTTCTTTTATTGCACTTCTTGTTCTCTAGCTTCTTTTTTTTTCCCGCATCAACTATTTACACATAGAGTCCTGCGATAGGCCTTTATTTGACCATCTTCGAAACTGTTCCACAGATAAATGACTGGTTGAGCTGATGTCAAATCTCGAACTCCAACTCTGCGTACATATTCGTCTGAGATTCATAAGGACTACTTTCTGCTGGTTAGGCAATTTGCCTTGCCGAGACCGCCTGAACGCGCAAACGGCCAATGGTTTGGCAGGACTTGTACCAAGGGGCATGACGATAAAAAGGGGAGAAGACAAGAAAAACCGGCATGCAGAAGCAAGCGGCAGTATGCGGAGAACGGAAACGGCAGAACGCAGGGGTTCCAGGGAACCTACGAAGAGGGAAAGGAAAAGAAGAAGGCGCGAACCTCACTTGACTTACATTTAAACGGGTCCGACTTTCAATTGGCCGAGAACCCAGGGCAGGAAATATGGCATAGATTCCGATCGGTTATTATTCGTCCAACTTTAGTAGACTGTTGTAGCCAGGAAGTCAGAAACGTCGCGGATCCAATACACGCTCCACGGCCATTTCGTCGATGTGAGTATGCCTCGACCAATCTCTGTTTCTCATCGATCATTCAGCCTCACTCCTATTCTACATTACTTGACCGGGTAAATTTGAATTCGCGGTGGCCCCAATTCACAAGTTCGATTGCCCACGTCGGCGCCATTGCCGGGATTCACATGGAAATGCTCGCCTAGTTGTGCTTTATATGTTTTGGGCCTTGTGGGGCACATGGACCTAAGAGCGATACGGCGGGTTCGAGTTGTAGACGTTTTGTGTCCAAGCGGAAATAAAGTGAGATTGAAGTCTGTCATGTCCCTCTATCCGTTCTATCCCCTGCATGGACTTTTTCTTGACAATCAGCGATTAGACGGATAACGCCTGAATTTAAACTCCAACGGATCACACCCAGTTCTCCAGTATCCTGCGGAAGCTACGGCCATATTCCTGTATCGACTCTCAGCCGCTGTTTCAAATTCGCCGTTTGCCGCTTGTGATAGAGTTCGGCGAGGCGCCTACCCAACGGACAACATACAGCATTACATAACGGCAAAGTCTAATCCCATCCGCCGTCCGCGTCGCTAAAGGTGGCTCGACAACCTCTGCGGTGCGCCAATCCTTAATTGCCGCCACCTCCGTCGCCGGATTCCACGAGGCAAAAATACAGAGCTACGCACGATTTGGTGACTAAGATAGATGGCCTAACGCTTTGCGAATAACCCGGTACAAGCAAGGCGCGTCATACTTTCTCGCCCATTGAGACCGACGGTCCCGCGACCGCCTGATGGATTATTAAGGCTTGACTCGATGTGATTCATACTTTGTCGAGGCTTAATCAGCGGCTTCCAATATCAGGGGCTGCTGACTCATGGCTGTCTTCTGTGACGGGTCCGGTGAACATCGAAAATGTTGGGCTTACGTACGTAACGCCAAGACGGTCCCTCACCTTAAATACCATCCGACATCTGCGAGCACAACCGCATCTCAACCAAACTTAGACCTACTCTCCAGCGATCAGAAAAAATCTATTCCTCTCCATCCCTTCGTCTACATCATCTCTCTAAAAATGTCTGACTTCATGTCCCTTCCCTACGAGAAGCCGGCGGACAACTGCGTCGCCTTCATGCGCATCTACGTCAGCGATATCGACCGCGCCGAGAAATTCTACTCCACCGTCTTCGGCTGGGTCTTCCAAAGCCAGCGTTACCAGTCCACGATCTCAGTCTTCAAGACCGGCGGCCAAGTTATGGGCTCGCTGCACCAGAACAAAGACGCGGGCACCAAAGCGCCTTCGATCCTCAACTACATCAAGGTCGCGAGCGTCGAGGAGACATTGAAAAAGGTTGCTGAAGCTGGAGGCAAGGTTGTAGAGGAAAAGTGGACGGAGGGAGGTCATACCGATATGGGGACGTTCGAGGATAGCGAGGGGAACCTGGTGGGGCTGTTGCATTGGTTAATGTGATTATGAGCTTCGGTCGGACAATATCACTAAAATTGTTGTAAATATTATTAAATGTGACTGGCTGTATGACAGGCTATGTGACAAGGGGAGGAAAGCTTTTTTTTCTTTCACATATCGGCTAATGAATGCCGTCGACCCCTAAGCTCCTCAGGGGCTTCCGGGCGGCAACTGAACTATAGGTTGTTCCTCGATCGCTAAATCGCGCTGCTTCAAAATTTATTCTCAGGCGGTGAGCTGCAAATTTGAAAATACGATGCAACTCTCCTCAGAAACAGGTGCAATCTGTGGCCTGTCCTTGTCTTGATGCTGGTGACGTCACTACGCGGCGGCTATCTCCAGATGGCCCGTTGCAAGGAGGATTAACGCGTTACGGGATTGATAGTGTCGTCATCCTAGCGGGTGAACTTTGTTACTGTACCTATCTCCATTCCCGTAGAGAAAAGACAAAGTCTGGACTCGAGAGGCTCAAGTAGGATTTTAATTTGAGATGTTCAGAATACCTAGGCCGAAAGTGAAGCCCGGGCTTCTTATTAGTCATTACACGTGTTACGTCGATTATCGTTCGAAGTCAACAAAAATAGTACGTTCAAATGCGAAAGGTTCAGTCAAACATCGTATGCAGCCACCTCCTCTACGAGTCGACTTGGCTTAAATACGTCGGCTTCCGACAAGTCGATGTCAATCTCCCCGATATACTCAGGCGTGACGTCCGCACGGGGTCTGCACGTCTCGTCCCCATCGCCCGATCCCGACTCCTCCACTTCGTACTTCCCAGTATCGGGGTCCTGAACCAGCAGCACGGCATTGCGGATGTCTCGAGATGGCTCTTCGTCGAAGTAGTTGAAGGGCGAAATGAAAAAGGACGAGCGGCTGTTCGTGAAGAGCGTGTTGGGAGTGTCCTCGGCTCGAGGGACGTGATGCATGCCGAGATTCAGGTAGACGACCCTATATATAGGGAGGTAAGTCAGAACGTAAATCTGCATGGGGTAGGAATAAAAGTAGACATACAGATCCTCTTGATCGATACTCTCTGCGGGAGTGGTCATCTTTGAAGGACACGCGTCAGAGGTTCCGTCTCGTTCGCGAACCACTAGAAAACGCACCTTGCTAAAGTCAACAGGCGGGTAGATAGGCATGTGTTGATTCCATGTCGTCGAGGAGCTTGGCTCCGTATCTTTATGCCTGACGATGAAAACGTCGTCCTCCCCCCACTTGGCGCTATTGAGTAGTCGGGCGGATCCTTTCACAGCCTGAGGATAATAGTT
>WSTX01005649.1:0-10945 GCA_019633405.1 Tulasnella sp. 408 | reverse complement strand
CCGACCCAGCAAATCTATCCAATTGTGGAATGAATTTGGAGCACGACTTGGCTTCCATCCTCATAATTCTTCAAGCTATGATCCGGTCAGTGACGAAAATGGGGAACGGTCCCGCACAGGTTGTTCCTGGGTTCGATGTCCTCTTTTCGGTGAGAGATTACCCTCGCAGTCGCGCTTAACGCTGTTGTCCTGTACTCGTTGCCGGCAGGTAAGGTCGCCTCATTCTTTGAAATGTCCCGCCAGTTCTGACCCCCGGCCTCATAGACAACTTATTGCAGCGTCCAGTGTCAGAAAAGGTTAACCAGTTCCGCTCTTTACAAGTAGCCAAAGTACTAACGAACGAGCAATGCTCTCGCAGGGATTGGAAGGAGGGAAATCATCGCATAGTTTGTAGGTCGCCGCCATAGGAATCATTCGATTGCCCTCATCCCTCGACTCCTGGGGAATTTCATTCGATCTATTGTCCGAACGGCTCCTCGGTGGGGCAGGTAGGTAGGTAGGTAGGCACATCCGTGGGACCTAGTGAAAGATGGCATAGTTCGACGCGCTTGTCGCACGGTCAACCGAACTCGGCACTTGCCCAATACGACACGCCTGAGAATGAGGGGCTACCAGCCACCTGTTTCCATCAACCACCTTAACGCTTCGCCCATATCTATCAACTCGACCTCTACTTCATCCTCTGCAACTCGGTCTCACCGACAGCGATCGATTCTAAGACCGCGTCTGTCGCCAGCGAAAGTGTCGCGCGTCTAGGTTCTTCACGACACTCGGCGAGCACCGAAAAACCTCGTCACATGGCAGCAACCCCACAACACATATATCAATTCGCAAACATCCTTAAAAGGCGAACCTCCTCCGATGAAGAACTATATACCAAGATTAAAGATATGATGGTCTTCGCCGATGAACGTTCTGATGGGCTACAATTCGATAGGCTGCAATTTGAAAGGACTGATGCAGGAAACCCTGTCTGGTTTGCTGTACGCTCTTCGGATCTTATAGGCCTGCTCCTGGATATTGCGGCCAATGGTGAAAAAAACGAGGGCACGTTCGTGAGTACGGTTCAAATCATTATATAAATCTAGTGATACATTCGTCTTATTACATCGCCCAATAGACCAGGGGAACGGCTTTAAATCACGCCAGGGCAATCGCTATCTGGAGATTAGGCCAATTTGTCTCTCGCCTGGACTTCAAACTTTATGCCAATAAAGACCTGACCGTTGACCTGATCCAGAGAGTGCCTCGCATTCTTAAAATTTACGAGAACGCTATCCAGGGTCAAGACCGCCCAGGAGAGGCAGCCCCAACACGCTTGCCACTCCTCTTCATCGTGGGCTCCCTAGCCGAGCTCGATACGCTCAAAACCATCGATAAGAGTTTTAGTCTGTGAGCCTCAAGCCTCCCTCCCATCGAAGTTGGTGCAAGAGCTGACGCGATAATCTTCTAGCCTGAGGTGCAACCTTGAAACCATGGCCTGGCTAGTTTTTACACCATTCTTCAGCGATCGAAAGCTGTCCTTTGACACCAAAGGTGGCTTCGATGTTGAATGCGGTGGAAACATTATCCGTAGCTACTACGACGTCGGCATTAACTCACTACCCGGATCATGGATGAAGCGATTTCGCGATTCGGCATCTCGCGAATCGTTCAGCAGTCAGTTCGGTTGTGCAAGATGACTGGTGCCTCGGAGATAATCACAATGCTGGGAACCCGTGTCCTCGTTTTGAATCTTATGGAGGACCCACGCTTTCATGAACCTTTCATCATCAAAGGGCGTATTCATCGAATCCTCGTAGATCGCTTCTGGGATTGTAGTCGTAATTATGGCCTTAAACACGACGAACTTAGTGGACGTAGCTGTGATGTGATAAACACTCTACACAGGTGCGGTTTGAGGCGAACCTTTCGAGATATAAGCGTTACTAAAGTGACTTAAAATTAGGATCCTCGAATACTTGACCGACAACCGGCTGCAGGAATTCATGCTTCAAGACCTTGTGATGCATCATGACTTGCTCTTTTTGCTGGCCAGGGTTGCACTATGGGCCGATGAGGAAGCCCCTATGGGTATGTAGATAAGTGGTAGCATCTTCATCTGCCTGACTGCGCCAACTCTTCCGTTTTAGCTGGGTCTGTTAAGGTCTTTATGGATGCGATAGTCGCGCACTGTCAACGGCCATCCCGCCAACTCGAGTCTCAGCTTCGGAATGACTGGCTCTATGGCTCGCACTGCTTACAAACCTACTTGTCCCCCGACCGCTCCCAATTCTCCACCCTCAGAAAAATAACCTTTCGGCCAGTCAAATCCATCGAACAGTGGAAGACATTTGGGACGCGTCTTAATATCCCCCTTCCCGCCCAAACTTCCCGTGCTCCGGTTGTCGATGACGACCAGGAAGACTCTCGTACAGGCTGTTTTTGGGTGCGATGCCCTCTTTTTGGTGAAACTCTACCTTCTCAGTCCCCGCCAACCCTTTTTTCTTGCACTTGTTGCAAGCAGGTGAGACCAACGTTTCGTTCTTTGAAATGTTCCACCAAGCTCTAAACTCTCGCATTGTAGACCATGTATTGCAGTTTACAGTGTCAGAAAAGGTTAACTTGATTTTCCCTCTGATAAGTGGCCGAAGCGCTAATTTAGGACGATCATCTTGACAGGGATTGGAAGGAGGGAAATCATCGTCAAGTTTGCAAATCACCTCCGTAGGATGGACTCAAGTGTTTCTATATTTTAGCTCATGGATAATTTTCATCAATCGTCATTAATAATGTTCCGCTGTGTTTCCTGTGGCCCGAAATCCCAGGACGGATTCCTACGCTACATGCTTCCCGACGCTGGAAGCCCGGTAGATTGTCTCCTCGTTAGTTGGCCACCGGCTAGTTGATGTCCTCTCACACCCTCGTCTCTTCCCCCCAGTGTCAGGCCGTAACAAGCCCCCATTGTTCCACCTGCAATGCATCAAGCGTCAGGTCACTCAAAATGACAACTTACAACAAAGTTTCGCGTTACATAAAGATCTCGAATAGGAGTAATTGTGAAAGCTGATTATTAGAGTTCAGGCTAACCACATTGACTCTGGCTCGATAGGATCCTCAATTTCTTGACCACCGATCAGTTGCGGATAGTAATGATTGAGGACCTTGTTATAGGGTAGGACCTTTTCCCCTTGATAGCCAGGGCGTTATTATGGTCTGACGGGCAGGCCCGCCACGGTATGTCGCGAAGGGCGTCGTTTGGTTATCCGTCATGCTGAATTAGGTTCCACATTTAAGCTGAATCTATTAGAGTCCTTATGACTGCCGTAATGACATACTACCAGCAACAACCCTCCCAGTTCCAGTCTCGGGTTCTAAGGGATTGGACCTACGGCTCATGTTACCTGCAATCTTATATTTCGCCTGACCCGGCCCAAGTCGGCTCGGCACGGAGAATACTTTCCGACCCGCCAATTCTATCAAGATGTAGAATGAATTTGTAACCCGCCTCCTAGGTTTTCGTTCTCAGAACCTTTCAATCCATGATCTGGTCAGCTATGAAGACGCGGAACAGTCCCGTACAGCGTGTTTCTGGGTTCCATGTCCTCTTTTCGGTAAGAGATTGCTCTTACAGTTACGCCTGACGCTTTTATCTTGCACTCGTTGCCAGAGGGTAAGCTCATCCCATCCTTTGAACGTCCGGCCTTTTTGCTGACTCCTGGCCTTTCAGACAACGTATTGCGGCGTTCAGTGTCAGAGAAGGTTGACCAATTTCGCCCTTATAAGTAGCCGAAGCACGGAAGAACGAACATTGCTTTCGCAGGGATTGGAAAGAGGGAAATCATCTTTCAGTTTGTAGGTCGTCGCTGTAGGAATACTCGCTGTCCTTGGGTTTCGTTTCTTGGGGAATTTCACCCGACATGCCAATGGGATCCTGACTATCTATTTCCTCTTAATGGTCGGTCTACAGTGGGTCGATTCACGTTTCAAGATTTTCTCGGATCTCTCAAGTCCATCGCTATCAAGTCTGAAGTCAACACTGGAAATACCAGAAATATGATTGCTACATTCCAAATTGATCGAGAGATTCTCGCAAAGTTTCGAGTTCATGAGATTACGTTTAATGCGGTTCGAGGTATAAGCACAGGTCCCGTTGCATCTCGATACGATCTTTTCAGAGTTGACTTGTGCTCCGATGGGTCTTTGAATGGTGCAAAGAGGTGGTCTGACCACTCTCTGGAGTATGCATATCTCAGGGGCCTGAAAATAGGACGATACCGCAGGGCTTACCGATATGTTTGCTTTTCGGTTTCAGTCATCATTCTCGTTGCGCCTGGTGTAAGGAAGCAAAGCTTATCGGACGTGCGGACTAAAGGTTTCCCAGTCATGCACCAGTGGCCAGGAGCTCGAACATCTGGCGCAAATGCGGGAGACTTTGATAGTATCCATCGGATATTACTCTGTAACCTAGGGGTTAGCCCAATGCTGCAAGATCATGAACTTGGCAAACCGAGGTCTACCTCTGCAGAAGTTCTCTTATCATGTCCTCGGCACTCGGATATCCTCCACGGTTGATGTTCTTCAATTAAAGCACGAATCTGACGAACCGTAAGTGGTAATGGTGATGCGTGTCTCAAGGCTCCGCTAGTATCACGCCGTAATGTTCAGTCTCGAGATGAATGTGGGTTAAGGAAGGTGAACTTATGAGACTCACGCGACGAACCAAATCATTCTCTTTACGCCGCTTTCTTGACTGAAAACCAGGTTGTTGATCTTAGGTACTGCAAAAGGTTCCTCGGGTTTCAGCTGATCAGCCCTCATAAATCCTGCACCTGAATTTTGTACAGGCGGCTTTGAAATGAGATACCCCGCCGATAAGGAGATTAGGCCAGAGGAGGATATTAATCCGCAGGGAATGCCATTGGGTTAGAAACCCAAAACTCATGATTTAAGTACATCGGAGAGGGAAAAAAAGAAACCGTCCAAGAATCTCCCGGCCCTCTTAGCTTAGTCCAGAATAATCATTTCCGTTTCTTTCGAAGAGTCGAGCAACCTTCTAGCAAACTGTTGTCTCCATAATGCCGCATATAGAAAGCGCAGGGTTCGCGCCATCCGCCACACCGCCTGGAACTGTGCCGGAGGGGGTTCTTCCAGACTTATCCCATTTGCAACAAGGCAAACTGCAGTTAGCAGCCCCGAGAATGGATGTGGGCTTGCATATTTGCTTTCCCCCGCTATCGGATCACTAAATGGCAACCCGGGAAATCCCAATTTGGCTAAGGCTATGCTTGAATCTAACGCTAAGATTATAAGCATTAGATAATAGCCTTTGTAAGGACCCTGAGCTGAGTTAAAATTTGCGTCAAACAGCATTCCGCTTCTTGGGAACCGGCTGTGATTTTGACGCTCTGGTCGATCGGCTGAGGACCACGCATCTTGTACGCATATCCTCAGTTGACACTCACTCGTATAAGATGCTAGTATCTTATCAGTGCTGGGCTGCTACGTTTGATCAGAACATGTAACTTGGTTTGTGCTGTATACCAAACAATGTTTTCAGCGACGGCCCAGGTGTTAACCGTACAGTCTCTCCCCGGTCCAATAACGCCTAGTCAAAACGCCTTAGGGGGTCCCAAATGGTTCCTACGTCAGTTATAATCCTAGCCCTATAGACAAAGGGAGGTTGTTGCTGCCCACATGACAGATGATTGTCCAAACGGCAGTATCCTGAAACGGTGGTGCTTCTGCACTGTGCGAGGACGGAGATGGCTCGTTGCGAATTGATCCGTGTTTGCCCTGTGAGTTAAAATACCTTATTTAAGGTTATCCGGAATTGCGGCCTCGTTGTGCCTTGCACCCCGAAGCGCGTAAACAATCATTTGTCACCACTTCCAAGACCGGTCCATCCGGCAATCAGCACCGCACCGGCCCGGAAATTTCTATAAACCTCGGAAAATAGAAGCTTTGTGATAGACTAATACTGAAGGTTGCATTGCTTCATTCTCCTCCCCCCCCCCCCCAAGGGATTTGACAGGCAAACTAACCGGGAAGAACAGCAACATACACTATATTATACACCGGGTGTCTACCGGAACCGGGGTATTGTATCACTGCGCAACGTCATCATCCGGTGCGCACGTCTTAGCGGAGTAGCATCTCTCCCTCCTTGTTCCTCCTCTTCCTCCTTGCTTCGGATACTCTTGGCGCCAGGTTTGACTGCATCCATCGAGTTCTGGTCATCGCTTTATGAGTCGACCTTGGCTCAGAGCCTGATATGGTCCTTTAGCTTTATTGATTATGGGTGTACCTCTGGCTCACTCCGCTCTGAAGGTGGCCGATGTGACGACGAGACAAGAGATCGACAATTACACCATTATCCGACCAGCCAATCAATCTGGCGTCTGAGAAAGAGGCCTCCTCGTGATGGTCCAATGTCCTTGAAAGCAAGTACCTGGCTCAAGTGCAGGGGACCCAGAAGGATCACTCAGGCCTTGATGTGTCAGCATAGTCTAAATGGCCTCGCACTCAGGCAAACGCACCCAAGCAGCGTTTGACTTATCCGGCCCATTGCACGTAAAATTTTTCATGGCTTATATACTTCAATGGTGCTTATTGTATCTTCAGATCTCAATGTTGGTGGTTCGACAGCTTTATCGCCCCCCTGCAGAAACGATCACTCTACCAGATACAGCAATGCGACATTTAGACAATATAAATCATGATGTACAGTTAGTTTCTTTCAGTAAAGCTAAAAGTCTATTTTTCAAGTCCAGAAAGGCTAGGGTGCGGTCGCGGAGCTCGGCGCAGGGCAGGAGGGCCGGGACTGCAATGCCATATGGCCGCATAACGTCATGGTTTGGTCATAGCCCTGGTAGCATGTCTTATTGGGGTGGTAATGCTGTTTCTCCCTCTCTTCTCCTAACTTTCTTTTCTCTTGTATTTCGTTCGTCCTTGGCGCGGGTTCCGCGGGGGGCCTGTCGGACCTCTGTGGTGGCTTTAAATTTTAGCTTATCAGAGAGATGGACCGGATCGTCCTTCAGACCCATTGATTATGGGCGCATAGCCGTTGTCCAGCCCTGTTCTAAGTGATGGATGTTGGCTGGAGATAGCCGCGACGATAGAAGAGACTCACAGATAGGCGTTCCTCTGGTCTTCAGTCATTATCCGAGTAGCAAGCTGATCTGGTGTTCTGACAAGAGGCATTCCCGTCATACGCCAGTGTCCTCTTATTTGAGAGTCTGGCGCGAACGCAGGAGACTTGGAGAGGATCCATCGAATCGAGCTCTGCGTCGATGTATTAGCTTTACGTGGTGCAGATGGCAGTCATCCAAGCAGGCCTCACCCAAGCGGTATTCCACTTATCCGGTCCCTTGCACATATGAATCCTCCAAGGTTGGTATTCTTCAATAATATCTGTGATGTCCTCAGGTCTGAGTGATGATGGCTCGGCGTGCCTTATCGCTGCTCTGCACGAACCGATATCAGCAGCAATATTCCGCTTTGCGGGTGGGTAGCACCCTCATGACTTACGCGATAAAGAAAATCATATCATTCGTACCTCCGGCTTCGCTGAAAATTGGGTCCGATATCTTTGGCACCATCCATGGTGTGTCACGCAGGCTCTCTGCCGCCATAATGTCAGGGTAGTCCAGCTTGGTACTTTCAGGAGAACTCTCGACGAAAGTGGGTCAAGATGAAGGAAGGTGGTGAGGGATTGAAGATTCTATGGAGTCAAGACTGGGGCTGCTATCCAGAGCGCTTTTTATGGTACGAATATAAAGTGGGAGCCAGACAGGCTCTGTTTCCAATGGATTTGACCTACGTTCGAAGAAATCGCGCCTTTCTGGACCCGATCAGGCTATGGCAGCCCATTGCCTCGTACTTGATACTCTGTTTTGACACTCATGCGATCAGGGTGGCAGCTTGGTGGAGGCTAGAGAGGGAATTTGGCAGGAGAATAACCTCCAACTGGGAGCCTCAAGTGCGACGGCATGGGATACTCGGCGCCTGAATAACCCTGTACGTATTCCTATGCTTTCAGAATACTTGTAGAACTTGAGGCATTTTGATTACTGCATGAAAGTCCCGACGGTGGCTTAGACCTCTCGTCATTTGGGTGCAAGCAGGATGCGAGAAGTTCGCATGAAGATTCGAGACGGATGCTAGTAAGAGTTTCGAGGAAGGCTGAGCCAAGACGGTCATATGGGGGAGTCTTGGGTCGCTCATCCTAGGATACATTCCTTCCCGTGATACTCGGTCGTTGCACTCCCGAACCAGCAGACTCCGGTAACCAATTAGGAACATTAAGGGGTTCAAGCATTTCGCGCTTGCGGCACAAGCAGCTAGATAATGCAACTGACAGATTGGCACTCGGTCTTCCTAATGCGGATACGCGCTCTAGTGGGCACGAGGATCCGATTGGTGGCGGCGTGCATGCTGGCCCCACAGTGGCAATTCGAAGTTTGCTCTCAGTGGACAACAGTCCCTGAAGGCACGGCCAGACGGGATTCCTTCCATCTAGCATCGGATAGTTAAGCGAAATCCACCCTAGCCCTCTGATTCGGCGCGATCGGAAGAGGATACAGTAAGTCCGGCTGCGTGAAGCAGTCAAGGGTACCGATGCGGTAACGACGCCGCCTGCGTAGTCTCAACTCTTCCTGCAGGCCCAGAATTCACCTAATTAATGCTCTTACGTCGAAATTTCCTGACGAAACGTTACCAGAAAACTCTGGTCGAGTGAACTTTGGCTCGGATCTTGGGTCCCGGGACCTGGGAAGCGACCCTGGCCCATAAAGAAGGAATCGTCCTAGTCTCAACTTTCGCGTTGTCGTCTCGTGCACTCCTGTGGGCTCGGTGGAGGGTGAATCCCAATACTCCAGTCCAAATTTGTCCACTAGCGCCCCGATGAATCCTGGTGTAGATCGCCCAATGTCCACATCGGGGTGTGGCCACTTAACCCGACAGAATCCAATCGTCTCCTTGTTAATCCCTCGGCTCTCGACTGTCTCATAGGGACGACCAATCAGGGCTGGTCGGTGGCCGACTTGCCAAAGCCCGGACGAGGTCATTATGGCTGTCAACGACGGTGCACCTTATCTCGGTCAAGTCACTTCGCTCAGCGTCATCATTCTCTTCTAGAGACTCTTGTTTACCCAATGGTTACGTCTTTTGCTATCCATTCGTTAGTGAGGCCCTGGCTGGCAGCTCCCGGCGTGTTGGACGACAGCCACGTTTATCACCGATACCAGAGTGAATATATGTAAAATCGAGGCGCGCTTCCTCGTCGGTAGGGGAATAGAGTCAATATCGCGAATCGCCCAAGTGACGCTTCGAAGTGACTCGACGAGAGGGCATTGCAACCATCAACCTAGAGTGTTGAGTGATTTCTAGAATCCGAGCACTGCAGGTAATCTCGGCTACAGTCCAGGTCGCGGAAGAGGTCCTTGCAAGCTTGCCAGTCGGTTGGGTTCTCGTGTTGTGGCACACACCACAAGCAAACTGACCCGTCAGCTTGGCAAGTTTAAGCATCATGTTGCATCCCAGGGAGGCAGATAGGCACGGGGCAATGGCTTTCTGCTGAGGGGTTTGATCAGACGGGCCTCGCGACATTTCGTAATGTAGTACAACGAGAGTGAGTTTGGTCTCAACTCAACCTTGAAGTCCTTGGACAATGGGCGGCTAAGGACGTGCACCCCGGGTTGTCCTAGGGTAGAAAGAAGCCAATGGAAAGTGCCGATACATGAGCTTGAACTAGATATGTGCAATATTATGTATATCGAATCTAGCGCTGGGCCGTAGCCTATCAACCCGTAAACAAGCAGGAACGGAAGTTACAATACAGTGATCCAAGACTTAATGAGCAACGTATAGTCGGTTCGCGCTCGGCCATGCATGGGGTCACACCCTGAGCAAGCCTGCTGTCAGGCCTGGCCCATGAGTGTTGCTCGGTATCCATCCACTTAAAAAATCAAGGTATCACAGGGTTGGAGGGTAACTCATTAAAAGGCCCTTCTGCTCCAGGAGGAAGACCTGGAGGCGATCCGAATGATCGAAATGACGTACTAGTAACCGGACTAGCCGCCACTGCGGTGTTACGGCCTCACCTCGTGCTGCTTAAGACTTTGCACTATTTTGTTACGCCACTTTTTTCGGAAATCATTTGTCCCCAGTAAGGTGTGGCAACGTGTACAGAAGCAATACACTCCTCCTTAGGGGTGATCGACAGGTTGCCCAAGGGATTCTCCCGGCTCCGGTGAGTCGGTATACGGCGCTCTCGAGCACTCAACTCTAGTCAATCGAGCCCGTAAGACTAGTGGTGTTATTACTCTCAAGATGCAAGACCAATATTTGCCCATCTAGACTCCGCACTGCACCGTGATGCGCAAAACCAACCCCCTCTCCAGGGCCGTGTGCCGGATATCATGGCTTTCATTCCGGTGCACGGCGGGAAGAAAGCGGTTTTTCTCGGCGCCTGAAGGCTCCCATCCTCGCTTTGGACTTCAATGTCGCATCGACCTGGGCTTTCCTAGTGGCTCGGGATCGGCTCAAGCTTGCAACGTTTGTGGTGCTCAACCAGCTGGCAATTGCGCAGTTGATTAGGATGAGGGTCGGGAAGTGAAACGTCACCGGGGGCAGAGCTCGTAATCCAGAAATGGCAGTTTCCCCGCTCGTACGTCAAAGACGTCCCGCAGAAGACCACAGAGTGTCAGCGCCGCTCAATGACCCAGGGTGACCAGTGCTGTAGGCAACGGTCTACCTGGGCATTGCTTGGCCGCAGTGAGAGAGTTATAGACTTTGTTACGAACACGGCCGCCTTGAACGCCGGGGGGGGGGCTGTTTTCGAACACCGGTGCTGACCAAACGGGGGCAAAGCGTTTCGAATTTGTTCACGGCATCAAAGAGTCCAGATCCAGACTCCTTCCCCTACACCTTCCACCACCACCACCTCCCCCCGACGCCCTACGTG
>WSTX01005647.1:0-10968 GCA_019633405.1 Tulasnella sp. 408 | reverse complement strand
TTCTCTCTGACCATGTGGAAGGTCTATTATTTGTGTTTCAAACAGGCCTTTTGCCGAGGTTCTGGGACCGTCCCTGGGGTTCTCGATCCAGCCCTTTACCGTTCCCCCCTCCACCGCGGTCAGTGCAGGGATGCCTGGCACGTAAACGCATGTCTAAAGCGATCAGCCGATCTGATTACCCGGGTCCGGTGGTCATTATAGTTTGGATAAAGCAAACAAACGTATCGGCAAGGGGAAGAAGGCGACTCGTGGATCGGCTGCCTATAATGAACGAACGGTCGCTCTGAACGTTCGAACGTGCGTGACTGCTCAGAGCCATTATCGCTCGAAACAGAACACCACTCCTCTCACCCACCTCCGTGCGCTCCACTACCGCCCAATGGTATCCGCCTCGGAGGCTTTCAATGGCGTAGTGGTGCCTTCTCTTCGGGAATTCGGAAGGAAGGGGGGTTTGAGGCCCTGGCGATGCAAGAGTCAGACTGACGCATCCTATGACCTTCGTATCTCTAATTACAAAATCCCGCGGCGATGACATGCTTCCTTCCGCTCGCTTGGTGAATCTATGGTGAAATTCGGCAGGCGTCCATATGCGACGTACAGCTCTGAAGCAGGAAAGTCCTCGACGGACAACGGGAATCTCCCAGTGATGTCTAAGCTTTTATCCCTAGGAACGACGGAGCACATGAAACGACCAGTAAAACGGTATGCAAACGAGTACTGCGCGATGGGAAGGGGCGTGCGTTACCAACCTCCCGGGAAGCCTTATTCCTACTCGGGATACGCCCGTCAGAAGGGAGGAGCAACAACAATCAAGCCTGAACGCGCAACGTAATAATAGCAAGCCAATTACATTCTAGACTAGATGACAATTTCAACTCCTTTACCAATCAACCACTTCAGAGCGTCGGCTCCGGCCGCCAACATCTCCTGATTGCCTGCGTTCTCCCGCGCGCTTAGAGCTTTGACCAACGCTCCCCCTAGGTCAGTTGATTTGGCTGCTTTGACTACCGATTTCAGCGTGTCAGCGTCGCTGGTGAGGTTGGTAAGGAGCATCCGAGTGCAGACGACTCCTCGGTACGCTAGCTGGGACTGGATTTCGGGTGTGGGTGGTGCGTCTCCTCCATTTTCGTCCTCGTCCACCTCATGAGATGGAGCTATCAAGTCTACAAGGACTCGGAACGTCTTCTCAGCCCCGTTCTCCATCTTTCCCAACATCAATCTTGAAACGTCCCGCGCATTGCTCAACATCGCCAACGCTCCCGACGCAGCCAGCCTCGTCTGCACGTCCTCCACATCCGCCATAGCAAGTAACAGCCTCAACCTGTTGACAAGCACCTTGTCGCTTTCCTCACTCCTCGTCCCATCAGGCTTCTCACCCGTATAGCGTTCCCACACGTCCTCGCTCGCAACGAGATTGCATATCAGCTCCGTCGCGGCGCGGCGGACCATGGTGTTGTCGTCCAGTAGCAGTGTCTCGGTCTTGTTCAAGACGGTACCGAGGCCCGGCTCTTTCTGCGTCGCCACGCGAGACGCGAGCACCGGACCCAAGGATGCGAGGTTTGTTAGGGCCATGAGACTTTCGAATTTCTGGAGGAGGGTGCTGGACGGGTTCAAGAGGAGGTGAGAGAGTGGGTTGACGGCGTCGAGAGAGGAAGAGGCATCAGGTCCGAAGAGCAGCAGTGGCGATGCGGTGATGGAGAGCTTGGCCAAGGCTTGAATGGCTGGTAGGTCTTGCGGGTCGAGTGATTTCGCTGACGAGGACGAGCCTCCTGCTGCCGTAGAGTCGAATTTGGATGGAGGTTTCTTTGGTGGAGGTGCGGCCGGGGCTTCTTTCAGGCTCGTGAACGACGCTTCGATGATCCGTTGCAGGGCTTTCACTCCGCCACCTTGAACGATCTTGCCTCTATTCTCCTTGTCATCGACTAGGCTTAGGAAAATGCGACCGAGTGCCCTTCGAATGCCTTCACTCTCCTTCCGGTAGGACATCGAAACCAAAGCCGGTAAGACTCCCGCTTTCAGCACCCTCTTGCACCTTCGCTTCACCGCGGCATCGAGATCCAACGGTTCCTCCGCCTCTTTGGCATCCGGGTCGGCGAGCTTTCCACCCGTTCGTGCTCCCTCCTTCGTCATCCTCTTCAACCGATCCACCTGTTTCTCCTCCTCGCTCAACTTTGGCCGGAACGCAACGAGGTTCAGTACGATGACACAAACGCCGTAAAGCAACGCCACGCTCGCTTTTTCCTCTGGAGGAAGCGCTTCGGAGGTGATGTTGACCGTGGGTTTCGCGCCAGTTTGATGTTTCTTCGGAGGTGGGACGAGAGAGAAGAGTCGAGTGAGGAAAGGTGCGTCCGTGGATAGGGATTCTTTGACGTTCGCGTCCATGCTGGAGTAAGCGAGTCCTTCCACCGCATCCAAAATGCTCTGCGACGAGCCCCTCAAGGGTTGCCCCGGCTTGGCAGGCTCCTTGGAGTCAACGATGAGGTTCTTCATAAGCTTCGCCAACTGCTCTTCATCATCCTTCCTCTTCGCGTCTTCAACGGTGCTGTCCGTGGCCGGACCGCCGAGCGAGGACATCGTATCCGAACTGGCGTCCTCCGCAGTTCCCCGGGAGAGCTTCGTCAGCGCGTTGGCTGCTGCAGCTCTAACTCCCGGGTCGACGGTGTCTCTTCGAACTTGGTCCTGAAGCCACGAGACGGAATGTGCCTGAACGATGGGTCGACAAGGCTTTGAACCGCTGGCCTGTGATAGGAGGGCTGCGACGGCCTGAGAAGCTGTTATCCCGTTTTTGCCTTCGAACAAGTCCGGGACGTCCATGATCGCTTCGACCACTCCATCCTTTGCGAATATCCCACTTGCTGTTGCCGGGTCGATTTGGAAGAGAGCAGTGAACAGGCCTAACGCTGGTACGATTTCTTCTAGTGATGTTTCGGAAAGGCGAGATTCGATTATGGGAGAGAATAGTCGAGTAAGATTCTGAGTAGCGGTTTCCTGACTTGATTCGTAGGATGACGCGGTGACGGCGCTGGGAGATGGTCTTGCATTTGAAACGAGCTTCGAGATTACGAGGTGTGCTAACGAACGTGCTGACGGTGCGGCGGATGGTAAGAAGGCAGATAAAACAGGAGTTATTTGCGAGTTGATTGAAGAAGGGGATAATTCGAGGCCCGATTTTGAGTCGAGTTTTTGTAGCAGGGTCTTGAGGTCGGCGTCGGGATCGGAGTTGGCCATGACTGAGCCGGGTGGAGGTTCGAACAACAAGCAAAGCCAAATTGCCCCTGACGTCGTGATTCACCGGACCGCCAGCGAGCTCTTGCACACCACGTCAAGCCTTGTAGATCGAGTACAGCAAACACTTTTCCCAATGGAAGAACTCGCCGAGCTCACTCTACGTGAGCGGACTTCCCGCCTATTGCGTTCCCTCGCTGACCCTTCGCAACCTTACAGGCGAATCGCAACCATCGCTCCCTCCCGTTCTTTCCATCTACGAAATTCTCCACCTCGTATTTAAGGAGCTTAGTAACTCTGACTGTGCCAGGGCAGCCTTGGTGTGCCGAACTTGGCTAGACCCCGCGCTGGACTGCATCTGGAAGGACTTGTACGAGGTTCACCCGCTTCTACTCCTCCTTGGCCCAATCGACTTTAATGCCAATACCTGGGTACTGGAACCTTTTAGTAAATATAGAATTTCTCGCTGATTCTCTCTGTTAGGACTGGGATATCGGCTTTCCGCAAGCCGATTGGGCTCGGTTTCAATCCTACTCGAGAAGGGTACGCTCCATCTCCTACGACGGGGGATGGTACGAGGGGTGCGGCTTCGCCCTAGAGCATATGAACCCAGACGTTCCCGTCAAATTGCTCTACTATGTGGCAATGAACCAAGGAGCGTACGTAGTCCCTCGAGCTCAGGCTATTCATTGGGACGCAACGGAAGATCGCGAGCTTCAGCTGCTCATTTCCCTTGTATCTCCATCGATTAAAGAGTTCGACATCGACGTATGGGAATGTACATTAGGAGCATCCTCTCGCCTGCTCCGAGCGCTTCGCTTCATTTTGCCACGCGACCTCCGCATGTTCCGCTTCAAGTCGGAATTGGACAAAACACCAACTGAAGACGTGATCGCCATTGTCTGGCAACAAGGTTCCTTGCAGACCTTGAAGTTGCCTTCCTGTGCACTTGATCCCGTCATGTTCAAGCCCACACTTCTAGTGCTCGAGGCATACTGTGCTGTAGACACGGGGCGTACACCCCAGCAAGTCCTTAGTGCGCTGGTGGAAGCGTGCCCTCATCTGAAGGAGGTTAGGTTGATATTTTCGAGGGAATGTAACTTGACATTCGACTCGATTAGTCCTTTACTGCATTGCTCAAAACTCATCAATGTTGACCTTGAATATCCGGGCAGATGGAATCCGGAGGAAAGCGACATCCAAGCTATGGGGAATGCCTGGCCCGAGCTAGAATCACTGAACCTATGCTGTACGCGGGACTACCCTGGATTGGAATCATCTCATGGAATGCCGATGCACTTGTTGCCAACCTTGGCGCGTCACCTCCCCCCCAAATTGCGCAGACTCGCACTCTTTCTCAACACGACCGACATACCCCTCCTAACCAACGAAGCAACTCCTTTCTCTAACCTCGAGTTCTTCGCTGTTGGGAACTCCCCCCTAGACTCCGAAACGGCGATCTCTGCGGTAACGGCGTACCTGGACGCCGTGCTCCCGCCGAAGGTGGAGCAAATCTACTCGAATTCGCTGGCTAGGCAAAGTGGCAGCGTTTTCGAACCGTTCATGCCAAGATTTCGTCAGAATCGGGCTTGGGAAAGTGTTGAGAAGCTGCTTTCTAAGCTGCGGCGAGAGTCTAGAGGTAGAGCTACCAAATAACCCGACGGTATTAGTCTGCGCACGTCCAGAGCCTAGGGGGGTTGCCTTCGACAGGCTGACAAAGTCGAGCTTTTTCGGTCGTTCTCAGGGAAAATTTCCATCCAAGGTCCCTTGACTTTGCTACCAAATTGCTACACATGTATTTCCAGTCTTCAAAATTAAATTGCATTTCCGTGTCTCCTTGCTCTCTAGCTTCCGCATAGAAGCTCAATGTCCAGAAGGCGTCAACATCATCGGACGAAGGACTCTCCGAAGAGCCTTTCCTAGAAATCGGGATGTGCTCATAGGTTTCAAAAGGCTTCTATCCTGTTTTTGGCTATGGTCTCAAACTCTCGGTTCAAGCCCGTTCGGTCGAGCGGCACGACCACCGACGGCCTTCAATCACCGATAACTCCGTTTCGGCAGCTCCGTGGCCGCGACACTTTCAACACTGTCCTCACTGCTGCTTGCTTCCACTCACTAAGCGCATTTAGGGGTACTCGAACGCCCAAAATCCGGATTAGCTGTTATATCAGATGCATGATGAAGATCGGAGACCAGCTGGTGAGCCCATATCTGATAGAACTACGTGTGGTTGACTATAGACCGACTGCAAAACAGGCAGCCCCTCTGTGCCAGCGGTGCTGTCCATATCAGAGATTCTGATATGTATATTCAAGGAGTTAGACAACGCTAGTCGTGCTGCTGCAGCTCGCGTATGCCGGACTTGGGTCGAAGTGGCTTTGGACGTTCTGTGGGAAGACTTGAAATCCCCTCTTCCAATCATGGCCTTACTTGGACCACTTAGAGCTTACAGACTTGGATGGGCAAGTAAATCGCACTTTTCTTACGACTTACATACTCTGACCAACACCGCAATTCCTTAGAACTGGGATAATGGTCCCCCTGGAATGGATTGGGCTCGGTTTCTATCGTACACAAAGAGGGTTCGATCCTTTTCATACAAAGGAAAATTATGCAGTCGATCCTTTTCGGACGAAGGAAGCTCAAACAGTCGTTGGGGCTTTGCCACCAATTGCCTCGCTCCGTCCGTTCCGCTCAAATTACTTTTTTACGTGGCAACCAACCATGGAACTTCCTTACTCCCTCAAAATCAAAGATTCTCGTGGCGCGTCACCGCCGACATGGGCCTCCAGATGGTTATTCCTTTCCTATCGCCAACTCTCAAAGAGGTCGATGTTGAGGTACTCGCAGTTTCTTCCTCGGAGACCTGCCGGCTGCTTCATACCCTCAACGAGATGCTTCCGCACGACGTAGTTTCACTCCGGCTCGCGGTCAGTAGGAACATGGGAGACCAGCTCGAGACAGAAATCATGGACGTCGTCAACATTCGAAGCAACTTGCGAGTGCTTCGGATACCAGGTTGCCCAATGAACGCCGCTATGTTCATTCCCAACCTGCGAGTTCTGGAAGCGGAGTCCGACTCGGCTTGGAACTCTAATCCTGGAGCAATCCTATTTCAGCTTTCAGACAAGTGCCCTCTCATCGAGGACCTCCGGATTATTTTCCCGAGCGATTCGATATTGGCAGTCGAATCCATTCGTCCACTTTTCCGGTGTCCTCAGCTTCGGAGCTTGGATTTGGAGTACCCAGGTGCGGTAGACATGCGAGACGAGTACATCAGAGAAATGGGTAGGGCTTGGCGTGACTTGGAAGCACTCCACATATCCTCTAGACGTGCGCACGTCAGCCGAGCCGAGCGTCCGTCCGGGATCCCAATCGCTTCGTTGGTCACATTTGCTCAAGCCTTCTCTCCCAAGCTGCGCAAGCTCGCCATCCATATCAACACTTCCGACGTACCATTTCCTCCTGATCCACCGATCCGTTTCACGAATCTTGAGTTTTTCTCTGTCGGCACCTCACAGCTCGGTTATTCGGAGGCAGAATACAGGAGAGTCGTCTGGTTTCTCCATTCTGTCTTGCCTTTGCGGATAAATGCTATTCACTCCGACCTCTCAACTTATGATGGGTCTTGGAGCATATTCAAGTACAAACCCCATGAGGACGGTCGATGGAGTACAAGTGCCGCTTGGGACACTCTGTCGGAGATGTTTTATGACTACAGAAAGGTATGTTCAGACAGGGAATACGCATAGTTCGTTAGCTGATGTTGGAGAATGCTTCATAGGCGAGTTTCAATGACGCATGAAGTTTCGCCCTTTCGCTCGGATACTATTTATCTCCAAACAAAGTTCATTAACTAGACGCGAATTTCAATTGAGCGACGATATCTCGTAGTTGCGGAATACTGTTGCGCGATGAGAATATAAATTGATTCCCAACCACCTTTCGCGACTGTGCGCGACTGTGCTCGCAGATGGAAATGATTGTCCAAGTTGCGCAGAGTGGGAGACAGCAGGATCGACGAGCTTCCATTAATCGGGGGGAGGTTTCGGTCAGAAACGAACGTGCCATTCGCCGAAAGTGGCTAGTATCCTTGAAAACGGTCGTCAAAAGTGAAATTCCGTTTCAGCGAGAAGACTAATAACCTCGATGAGGATCTTCAGCAAGGATGCTTGCGGGGGTTCATATGACGCAGTTTAGCCCGAAAGCACAGGAGGCAACGTCGCTAGTCGGAATTGAAATATTTCGGCGCGTCCTACGTGTTTTTATATGCGATCACGCCCTTGGAGAATGTGGGACGCGTTGGATATGGAATGCGGAGATTGGGTAGGAGCATGCTGAAACGTTGGAGGGAGGAGGAAGTGGGGGATGTTGTTTGAGACAAGCTTCAAGTGTGGGTCTGCTCTTGTTAGTGGATAAGGACGCGTCTTCAGTTGGAATTAAAATTCTTCGTATGGATAGTTTGTGTGGTAATTTGTGTCATGTGATGACGCCCACGACGATGTTGGGGGTGGACGTCCAGAGCGAGTACCGAGAGCTCGGTAAGTGCGCCGGCGGCTTTTAATCACCGCCGTGCCTGCTTGTACCCTGCAGCGAATCTTATATCCTCACTCGTCATTGATCCATCCTACTCACTACCTCACCTCGGAGCAATCGAACCCCCCAAATCCAGATTATCCATCATATTCAATGGACGATGAACATCGGAAGCCAGCTGGTGAGCCAGAACTTGATAGAACCGCCCGTGTTTGAGACCCCTGAGACCGACCTCCCGAGTAGGCTGCCCCTCTATACCAGCGGTATTGTCCATATCAGAGATTCTGGTATGCATATTCAGGGAGCTAGGCAATGGTAGTCGAGCTGCAGCAGCTCGCGTGTGCCGTACCTGGGTCGACGTGGCATTGGACGTTCTCTGGGAAGACTTGGAATCTCCTCTTCCGATTATGAAGCTGCTTGGACGCACTGGTTATTACGGATGCGGACTGGTAAGTACGGCGTCCTTCTCATACGTTTGATTCTGATCCACATTGCAATTGCTTAGGATTGGGAGACCGGATCCCCCAACGGAGATTGGACCCGCTTTGCATCGTACATGAGGAGGGTCCGAGCCTTTTCATGCGACGGAGGGATAGGCATTCGTAGAGACGAGGTTCTGGCCGAGTTACTCCATTACGTGGCGAAAAACCATGGAACGTATCTCCTTCCTCAAATTCGGAGATTACGGTGGCGCGTCCGTACCGATGACGATGTTCGAACAATCTCTCCCTTCCTATCGCCTACTCTCAGAGAAGTCGAGATTAGACTACGATGGGAGGTTTCTTCTTCAGCAACTTACAGGTTGCTTCGCACCCTTCACACGGTGCCTCTGCACAATATGGCGCCGCTCCAGTTCGGCCACAATGGGAGAACGGAAAACGAATTCGAGGAGGAATTAGCGAGTACCATCAACATTCAAAGCAAGTTGCGAGTGCTTCGAATACCCGCATTTCCGATAGAGACTCCCATGTTGGTTCCAAATCTCCGAGTTCTCCAGGCGAAGCTCGATCCAGCTTGGAACGCCGATCCCGGCGCATTCTTTCTTCAGCTGTCCGACAAGTGTCCTCTCATCGAGAATCTCAGGATTATTTTTCCGAGCGATTCCATGTTGACAGTGGAATCAATTCGTCCGCTTTTGCGGTATTCCAAGCTGTGGAGGTTGGATTTGGAGTACCCAGGTGCGGTAGACATGCAAGACAAGCACATCGAAGAAATGGTCAGTGCTTGGCGGGAGATGGAAGTACTCCACATCGCCGCCAGACGTGCGCACGTCGACCCGGTCGCGCCTCCATCCGGGACCCCCATCGCATCGCTGGCCACCTTTGCGCAAGCCTTCTCTCCAAAGCTACGCAAACTCGCCGTTTATTTCAACGCTTCCGACGTACTATTTCTTCCCGATCCACCGGTCCGTTTCGCGAACCTTGAAGTTTTCTCCGTCGGCGCCTCCCAGCTCGGTTATTCGCAAGCAGAGCAGTGGAGGGTCGTCCGGTTTCTCAGTGCTGTGTTGCCGTCAAGGAAAACTTTTCTACACTCCGAGAGCTCGTCTTATAATCCTTCTCAGGGCATATTCGATTTCGAAGGACTCCGCCGACGGAATGCAAGTCCCGGTTGGGTAAGGCTGTCGGAGATGCTCTATGACTACAGAAAGGAGTGTTCAGCTGAGGAGCTCTCATACGATCGTTAGCTGATGTTGTAAAATGTCGCGCAGACTGGCTCCGATGACGCCTGAAAGATCTCTCTCTTTCCCGCATTTAATTTCCGTCGTTACCCTGTCGCGCACCGGGAAGCGGTCGGAACGCACGGGTAGCTAATGGGAATTAGTACGTCCAAAGATGTGTTCATAGTGCTTTATCTACGGCTAAAGCTTAATAGACGGAGGTGAACTTGATAGAGTAATGATAAGCGCCTGCTGGTTTGGAATTGTATCGTGATGGGCGAGGAGAAAATGAGCGAGCAATTATGCAAGCTGCCGAAACGCGCAAGATGCACAGCTTACACCATGTTCGTGGCTTCCTTGTCCCTCAGCACACTCTCTTTCTTGGTTCCGGTACGAATATGAAGAAATAGATGTTGGAAGAATGTCGATAAGAGGGGACGAGGACGAAAGGATTGGGGATCAATAGAGGACCTCGTTATTCTTCATTCTTGCATCGTATGCTACTACTAGTGTACTTATAGTATGTAGATACAAAGGGAAATACACTATAATGGGATAAACGGTTACAATAAGCTATAGACTGAGTGTGCTCAGGGTGTCTAGCAACTGTAAAGATGTTAATGCTATAGTTACTAAAATCGTATCCGCCAACAATAGATGGCGGCAGTGGGTCAATATGTAAGGCAGAAAAAAAGGGTAAACTCTTGTAACTATACGAAACAGCGAGCGTGAGCATGTCGTCGAACCAAACCGTGCTATCAGTTGCGATGCGTGTTTTGGGTGGTGATGAAATGATCAGTCTCCTGCGTTGGGGCGAGAAGTTCCCTCGGTTTGTTTGATGAATCTCTAACCAAATCGAGAAGTCCTCAAATTCAATTCTCTGATGAAAATTTTGTATCGTCGAACCTTCGTGCTTAGCTCGATTTCCGATGCTGAATGTCGCTGGAACCAGAGGTTCTGTGAGAGCCCATTCTTAACGCACGCTGTGTCCATAGGTATCAAAAGCAATCTACGTTCTGAGCCGAATTTCGAATCCACGGCGGTGGAGATCAAAATTGGCTCCGGTACCAAACCTCTTGGTTGAAGCGGGGTCCGGTCGCGCGGAGCATGGCCGCCGACGGCCTTCAATTCACGTTAAGTCCGTTCCAGCGACAATTGCTACAACAACCTCTCTCGCTCGTGATTGCCTCCGCTCACCCAGCTCATCCCTGTGCAGTCGAAGTTAAAATCCGGATCATATATTGCATCCAATGCATGATGAAGATCAGAGACCAACTGGTGAGCCTTTATCTGATAAGACCGAGTGTGGTTGAGATCCTGAGACCAACCTGCCGAGCAGGTCGCCCCTCTATACCGGCGGCGTTGTCCATAGCAGAGATTCTGATATGCATATTCAAGGAACTGGATTATGCTAGTCGTGCTTCTGCGGCTCGCGTATGCCGTACTTGGGTCGACGTGGCATTGGACATTCTCTGGGAAGACCTGGAATCTCTTTTTCCGATTCTGCGGCTACTCGGACCCATTGAATGGGACGTCAGAGGTCTATGGGT